>JAUELF010280510.1:0-10615 GCA_031471495.1 Clinocardium nuttallii | reverse complement strand
CTCTCAGTATTCAGTATACGTACTGCACCACTATCTTACACTCTCTCAGTATTCAGTATACGTACTGCACCACTATCTTACACTCTCTCAGTATTCAGTATACGTACTGCACCACTATCGTACACTCTCTCAGTATTCAGTATACGTACTGAGAAGAGTTGTCTCACTAAGTGGGTGGGGTAATTTGAGTACCAACAACATAGCTTTCAGGGTCAAATCAATAGTTTAGAAGAACTATCCTTATCTAGAGCTTTGAAACAAACACAGGATATAAGTGATCCGTCCCGCGAAGAAACCAAAAGTATGTCCCCTGCCTAATGTATCGATCCATATCAGTCTGTGCACTCCGCGCAGACTGATCCGGGCCGACACATTCCATCTCAGGGATATATAGTAATGATTCCTGAAACAGGAAATCCACAGGAGGTGAACAGAATATATCCGGGTAAGCCTGCGGCATGCTTAGACTGATCCGGGTCGATACTTTACGCAGAGTCCATAATGTTGGTTTTTCTCGCGGGAACACCAGAAGAGGTATTTTATTTATTACTTTTGCTCACTCAGGAGAACTGTATCTCGATCAACACATTGACACAACTATTATCCTCTATATATAATAAATTGTAACATTGAACGAATAAACACATTTTTATTTGGATTTTCAGTTTAAGAAAAACCACACGTCATTAATCAATCTGTTTCTGTTTTTATTTCAGTAAACTTGGAGGAAATTTTATAAACGTTACCGACCGAACATTCGAATCATTGAGTCAGCTCGTGTACTTGTAAGATATTGCTTGTCTTTCTTTTTAAGCCAGTTTTTCTCTTTCTGTGACACTATCCTGTTGTAAGGGATTCATCTTGACTGAGCGATACCATGGCGGATGTGAGACCGTATGTCCCCTGACACATTCCTCAACGTTTCCAAATGGATTTCAATATTTTATAAGAAAAGAATATTCCCAATTTCTAAGTTACTAATGTTTTCTTTTGCTAATCCATGGTGCGTTAACCTTGTGGTTAAGCCAATCAGAGTGTGTGTTACTTTGCGTATTTAGAATTTCAGTACGAACTGTTATACAGAATGTCAGCGTATCGGACACATGTACGTGCAATTTCTCCTTTTGTCAAAATGTTTTCCTTTTTTAGTCGTAGGTTATCCATTCAATTGTAGAGATTGTCTATGTTTTGACAAAATATGTTCAAAGTCGTCTGCTGCAGAATTGCCGTATGAGGGAAAGGGTTAAAACAGTATAAAACTCTGAAAACGAGGAAAGGCTGTTCTCGTTTGTCAACTCGGAGAGTAAAATTGCTTCTGACCAATCAAACTCTCGAGCACGAATTCTGAGCATAGATACAACTTTCCGTTTGAAAGGACAGTTAACGAAATGATTATTAAGGTCTGATGTGTGTCATTTCTTTCTCTATTGCTTTATAGACTACATAAAAATAGGTCCTTATTTGTTTTGGCAGTATCCAATATTGCCGCCCTATTTTGACGAAGATTTCTGTCTGTCTACAGTTATTTTGTAACCCTTTTATTTTCCATGTCGTGACATTGAACTTTTGATCGAACGTTTCAGGGATATGAACCACAATCGAATACGCCAAATACCGGAAGCTGCTTTCAGATCACTGTTCAGATTACGATCTCTGTAAGTATTTCTAACTTTCTTATCAAGCCAGGTGGTCAGGATTTGAAATGATTGAAATGATACGTTTTGTATTTTACGCCTCTTTCAACACTTGTTAAGTTACACCAAGGCGATTATACAGTACAACTGGTCCATTTATCCTAACATCAACCAATTAATCATAATGCTAATCCCGAAACCCTGAGCGAAAAGGGGGGCAGCCATTACTGCCATTTCTTAAGAATTTGATATGCCCCGAGCGGTGATCGAGCCCATGACCCAAGGCGGACGCTTTTCCAGCGAGGGGGTGATTGGTGGAAGGTAATGTCGTATTTAACGGTTGTTCAATCATATCACGGCGGCATGATTGCCTTCCGTTTGCTTCCTATCCTTATCGCATCCGTACTGGTCACCAACGACGCTTGACGCTCGATATTTGCCAGTATCGTAATAACATGACAAACCCAGGTCCAGTGTCAATACAACCATTTAATACCTAGTTGTGGCATGGAGGCCTGCCTAAGTCGAACTCCAATACAGAATAAAACGGAGTATATATACTACACGGATAGCCTCTTACACCACAGTACTCGTATGCAGCTCTGACAGTTCAGATGGGCAACCTCCTTGTTAATTATCCTCGTTATACAAATACTGTTCATTGTGTTACATGCATCAATCGGAGAGAATGGATGACTGAGTCTCGGTTCGAACCTATGGCCCCCAGATTGATAGTCATCGTCGGTATCGACTGAGCATATATAAACAGTAGTACATGTACATGAGTATAACGTGTTAACTTTTGTAGAACAAAATTACAGCAATGTATATCTATTCCTTCTGTTTCTTATTTCAGAAATCTCGAAAACAACGAAATTCAACGAATTGATAACGGAACATTTCAAGGATTGACGGACTTACGAACATTGTAAGTTACCTTTACTCGGTATCATTCGTACAGTCCAACCTGTGTTAAAAGACCACGTTTGAATAATAATTACCCTGTCTATAGCAACCACACTTTCAGTTACCCAATTACTCATTGTTCTGCTTAAATTATCCTGCAAATAAAGATCACCTTTGACCAACGACCAGATTGTTGTCCTCCCGTGGGTTGTCTTTATCCACAGGTTCCATTACAATTAACACACGAACACGGGCACAATTTAATACTTTCTCATGTATGACAAATGTGCAAACATCTATACAAAAATATGGAAAATAGTGATTGATTGATTTATTGTTTTATATTTTAGGCCTTTTAAAACTTTTCTTCATTTATTTCATATGGCTTAAGAAACGTCTAGTAGTTGTAGCATTGTAGAAAAAGGAGAAATTTCGCATCTTTTTTTCACTGTGTTTTCAGAAATTGTCTGTCTGTTGCAATGGTGTAAAAAATGTCTCTATGCGGTAATAGTTAACGACAGTACTGGTAATTTTACCAAGTAATCGCCGTGCGATGACTGAAATACCATTGAAAGCGTCATAAAACACAATACAAATAGGCTTTCAATTTTGTTTTCAAAATCTCCCGAATGTCGGTTTTCCTTAGACATGGGTCAATTATTACACGTGCTGTATTTGTGAACCAACAACAAACTACACAATTCAGTAACACACGAAATATCAACAGTTTAGAATTGGCAGCGTGACCTTAAAAATGACATTATTGAGCCGTCTCGCGAGAAAACCAACAGTGTGGTTTCTGCGTAAAGTATCGATCCGAATCAGCAAAAGCATGCCGCGCAGGCTAATCCGGGCAGACACTGTTCGGCTCTTGTGGATTTTCTGTTTCAGGAATCATTACTGTATACAGTTATCGCCCTGAGACGGAATGTATCGGCCCGGATCAGTCTGCGTGGACTGCGCAGGCTGACCCGGATCGAAACATTACGCAGATGCCATAATGTTGGTTTACTCGCGGGGCGGTTCATATGTTTTATTACCTAATAATACGCGTTTTGACTTTTGGTCAAATCTGGAAAAGCAAATTGAAAAAATAAAAATAAAAATCACCATTAAGCCTTACACGAAAAAGCGACAATTACCACGATAATTTAAACAATGACCATTTGTTTGTCTAGCAACCATAAAATTGTCTTAAAATTGAACTTTTTGTCAAATCATAAAGCAACACCATATAGATCATACGACAGAGATCAACAGTTCAAATTTACATCTTAATGGAGACAAAAAAATATGTCTGGCAACCATAAAAGTGCCATTATATTTTTCGTCTACATTTAGAAATGTAAAGATAATAATATTACATAATAATAAAGCACCTTTCAGCATTATGAGACACATCAGAAATCATATACCATCGATTTTTCACAACATTTATATATATAAAGAATCCATAATTGTGCGTTTGATAAAAGTTCTAAAACGACGCATATCGCAAAATATTGAGTCCAATCTGATACCCGGCGTACTTTTGTAAAATATACAGACCGCATCCGGCATTGCCTGGCCGGGTAGCTCAGTTGGTAGCGTATCTGACTCGTGATCTGGAGGTCACGGGTTCGATACCAATTGAGGCGAACATTCTTTCGGGCGATTTTTCCCATTGCCTCTCACCTCTGATTTATGTGAGAAAGTAGTCAGTGGCTTAGCTGTCGATGCGCCATAAAACAATATACATTCATTCCATTTTTTCCCCAATGCGCAACTAAATTGATTAGACGAAAAATGTAAAAAATAATAAACAATAATTCACCCAACTCACTATACTTTTTGTATGAATAAGATATATCATAATTTCATTAAATGTTTGATTCAGTAAAAAAGCGATACCTGAATGAATTATATACGATATAGAAAATGATGTGATTTGTTTAAAAATGTAAACAATTCCGACATGTCGAGAATTTAATATTTTTTTGTCTAAAAATCAATAGAAGTTTTTTTGTTTAGCTTACGGTAGGGACAGCCTCCAAGATGGCTTTCTTCCGGTATTCTATAATAAAATCTAATAGCTCAGCGGGCTTTCCCCTTTTCAACTTCCTCTAGCACCTTACAAAATTTACTAGTCTTGGGCTACCAGGCTAGCGTTTGTGTTGAATCATGTGTACCCTGCTAAATCTATTGAGGGGATTTTGAGTACCCTGCTAAATTATCGAGGGGATTTTAATTTCCCTGTTAAATCATCAAGGGGATTTTGACTACCCTATTAAATCCATCAAGGGGATTTTTGGGCACTATGTCATATTTGGACCAACGGGAGTTTGAGTGTCTCCAGGCTCCACAATGGGTCTTGATTTCTTGCTGCTTTTTAATTCTTAATAAAAAATGATTGCATCTTACGTCTTCAGTTTTCTATCATTTAGCTAATTACTACAAATATCTAGGAAGCTAAACAGTTGCCAAGAAGTGTGATAATGTAACAGTTGTTTTCAATATTGGAGCAAGAAAACCAGAAACCTCAAGCTGGCAACTCGTCTCTTTAACACATGTGAGCCATCCCACGAGAAAACCAACATTGTGGACTCCGCGTAAAGTATCGACCCGGATCAGGCTAAGCATACCACAGTTTTCGCCTCCTGTGGATTTTCTGTTCCAGGAATGAATCATTACTCTATACCTCTATTCCCCTTAGACGGAATGTGTCCACCTGGATCAGTCTGTGCAGAAGCCATAATGTTGGTTTTCTCGCAGGACGGCTCATTTAACAGTGCCCTTGTTCTATTTCCTACAGGTTAAAGCCTTTACACAAAGATGGCAAGCCAGGTATCACTAATGGACCCAAAAATTGCTGCACTGTTAGCAAAACTAGAAAAGAAAGAAGAATGCTTGAAACCGACAGAAGAATTGTTTACAAAGCCTCCAACAAATATAGATGAATTCATGAAATGTGAAAATCTGGTGAGAATTCATTCTGCAATAATTATATGTGTTAACTCACCTCTATCTTGCACGATAATTTTTTTCTCACTAAAATGGAATTCTGCAGTAAAAATAAAAAATGAAAAAGAATAAAATAAAAAAAGACATTTTGTTTGAGGGAGAAGAAAAACTATTAATTGCTGCACAGTAAGTGGTTCTGATAATATATTATATTTGGTCAAAAGCATTTGCATATGAGCCGTACCACAAGAAAACCAACATTGTGGATTCTTCGTTAAATATCGACCCAGATCGGCCTAAGCATGCCGCGCAGGCTTACCCAGATAGACACTTCGCCTCCTGTGGATTTTCTGTTTCAGGAAACATTACTCTTTACCTCTATCCCCCTGAGATGGAATGTGTCACCCAAGATCAGTCTGCACAGACTGTGCAGGCTGATCTGGGCCAATACATTATGCATAGGCCATAATGTTTGTTTTCTAGTGGGACAGCTCATATGTTCTATTTCCTTTTCCATTGTAAAATAACCTACAGTGATGAAAAACGTAGATAAAGATAAATTGAAATATCTTTAAAACAATAAATCTTTGTATGGAGAGAGAATGCAGTAGTATTGTGTAACCCCTTCACACATATAGATGCTTTCTGATGCCTTGGTTGCAGACGACATTGTGATAAAAGGAGAAATGGGTGTGGTGCGTCCTCCTTGGGTGCGGAAGTTTTGGGGTCGATCCTGGCTTGTTCATACAAAATGCTTTAAAACGGAAGTAATGGCTGCCCTCGTTGGCTCTCTGGTTTGCTGCATTACGACTGACTGGCTTAAGTGTCAGGATTAAAGAATCGGTGTTACTTTTAACTCTACACAGGAAATGCTTTGATATAGCTGATTTTTTTTTAAAAAAGAGGCATAAAACACTTAATAGTCCAAACAACCCACTTCATCTGTTGCCATAATGTTTTCAACTTTATTCAAGAATTGTTGAAAAAGATGGACACCCTCTTAATGTGAAAACTTCTTTCAAAGTCCTCTGCAGGAGATTTGTTGTATGAGGAAAAGGGTTTATATATTTGTCATTTTAAATTGCAAATTAAGTATTTGAGACTTTGTTAAAAGATCTTTTTCTACACATTTCTACTTCTACATTAAAACTGCCAAGTAGAATTGCTTCCATGTTAGGGGAAGTGAAAACAGTGAACTGATTACCGCTTCACCTCTTACAACAAATATGCATCAGATGTTAATCTCTATACCCGAAAGTCTAATTTTTCAATATAGATGAAAATATTGTGACAAAAGGAGAATTCGCTCATTTTCTGGTTCAAATGTGTCAATATGCGTGTGTAAGTTGGGGAGCATTTAAAGATTCCATAATTATAATTATTTATATATGGCTGTGTTGTACTGGCTGCACAAGTTTGCAGGCTTGATTCAAACTTGTCTATGGAAGTTAATTACATTGTAGTCAGTGAAAAGAACTTTTTGGGGAAATAATTTGTACATAGTATATTTTTGTAGAATTATGTAACTATTTATATGTCAGTTAAACCATAATAAAATTCTGTAACAAAGGTTGGATGAAGTCATTTACCCTTTCCCTCATATTGACCCTTTATGATGCCTCTGCAGCAGACACATTTTAGAAAACATAGTGACAAAAGAAGAAATTTCTCAAAACGAGCAATTCTTCTTTTGCCACAATGTTTTCCACTTTTAGTCCTAGGCTAATCATTTAATAATAGAGATTTTCTATTTTTTGACAAAATATGTTCAAAGTCATCTGCTGCAGAATTGTTGTATAAGATCTTAAAGTCTTTAACAAGATGAAGTTATAGAGGTAGTTTTGGCTGAGGTCATCAAGGTCATGGAGAAAACCGTAACTATCTTATTTCAGTTCAACCTGTGTTTAATGACCACCCATGAGAATAGACCAATCTGGTCTTTGTTCACCGGTGGTCTTTAATTGAAAGAGTAATTTATGTCAATAATGAGTAATTAAGAAATTGAAAGTGATTGCTATAGACAGGGAATTGCTATACAAAGGTGGTCTCTTAGTACAGGTTTGACTGTATTTCAGGATGAATGGCCACAGAGACTTACTTCCGAAGGACCCATGGACATCCAAGATGAAGGGTTGTTATTAGGCAATAAACAGGACATCTCAGAATTACTAAGAGATTCAGCTCGTATCCTTTCAATCTTCTCAATTCTTGCTGCCGGTTGTTGTGTGGGGGAAAGAGTTAACAGTGTAGTTAACAGTGTAGATAACCATGTAGTTAACAGTGTAGATAACCATGTAGTTAACAGTATGGATAACCATGTAATTTACAGTACAGTTAACCATGTAGTTACCAGTGTAATTTACAGTGCAGTTAACCATGTAGTTAACAGTGCAGTTTACAGTACAGTTAACCATGTAGTTAATAGTGCAGTTTACAGTGCAGTTAACCATGTAGTTTACAGTGCAGTTTACCATATAGTTTATAGTGTAGTTTGCAGCGCAGTTATCCATGTAGTTAACTCTGCAGTTAACCATGTAGTTAACAGTGTAGTAACTGCACAGTTTACAGTGCAGATAACCATGTAGTTAACAGTGCAGATAATCATGCAGTCAACAGTGTAGTTAACAGTGCAGTTAACCATGTAGTAAAAGTGCAGATAACCATGTAGTTAACAGTGCAGATAACCATGTAGTTAACTGTGTAGTTAACAGTGTAGTTAACAGTGCAGTTAACCATGTAGTAAAAGTGCAGATAACCATATGTAGTTAACAGTGTAGTTAACAGTGCAGTTAACCATGTAGTAAAAGTGCAGATAACCATGTAGTTTACAGTGCAGATAACCATGTAGTTAACAGTGCAGTTTACAGTGCAGATAACCATGTAGTTTACAGTGCAGATAACCATGTAGTTAACAATGTAGTTAACAGTGCAGTTTACAGTGCAGATAACCATGTAGTTTACAGTGCAGTTAACCATGTAGTTAACAGTGCGGATAACCATGTAGTTAACAGTGCCGTTAACCATGTAGTTAACTGTACAGTCAACCATGTACTTAACAGTGCAGTTGACCATGTAGTTAACAGTGTATTAACATTGCAGTTAACCATCTAGTTAGCAGTGCAGTTTACAGTGCAGTGAACTATGTAGTTAACAGTGCAGTTAACCATGTAGTTAACAGTGTAGTTAACAGTGCAGTTAACCATATAGTTAACAGTGCAGATAACCATGTAGTTAACATTACAGTTAACCATGTAGTTAACAGTACAGTTAACCATGTAGTTAAAAGTGTAGTTTACAGTGTAGTTTACAGTGCAGTTAACTATGTAGTTAACAGTGCAGTTTACACTGCAGATAACCATGTAGTTAACCGTGCAGTTATCCATGTAGTTAACAATGCAGTTAACCATGTATTTAACAGTGTAGTTAACCATGTAGTTAACAGTGCAGTTTACTATGTGGTTAACAGTGCAGTTAGCCATATAGTTAACAGTGTTAGTTAACAGTGCAGTTTACAGTGCAGTTAACCATGTAGTTAACAGTGTAGATACTTCCAAAAATCAAAAAAAGCATCTGGAAAGATGTGAAATTAAAATATAGAATAAAAATATAGAATAACCAACCATGAGGCATTTCTGTCCAGATTAGATTAAGTTCACACTGCTGATCTGAAATTTGCATTGTAAATGCGGGTAGTTAACCCTTTTCTTCATACGACAATTCTGCAGCAGACAACTTTGAACATATTTTGTAAACAAATAAAAAGTCTCTATAATTGAATGGATAATCTATAAGTCTATGACTAAAAGTGGAAAACATTGTGGCAAAAGGAGAATTGCTCGTTCTTAGCAATTTCTTCTTTTGTCACTATGTTTTCAAAAGGTCGTCTGCTGCAGAGGCATCAGAAAGCATCTATATGAGGGAAAGGGTTAAAGGTTTTTTGTATTGTTTCTCACAAGAATTGTTAATTTGAACCAGAGAACAGTGGATGCATAGGCAGATTTTTATCTACACGTATTGCAGATTTGTTAAGGTTGGTTTTCCAGGAGTACAGTACAAATATAAAACTGTAAGTGTCAGCTGCCACTATTTAACCCTTTCCCAGATACACAGGATTGTTGACGCCTATGCTACAGACGACTTTTGAAAACATTGTGACAAAATTAGAATTTCATGAATATTTCATTTTTTTGTCAATTGATTTGTATTCAAAGTCGTCTGCTGCAGATTATTTTTTGTAGGCAAGGGTTTAGCCACAGATCATAAAGTCCTCTTATCCAAAAAGTATTGGGTTTCTTGGGTGGCATTCTACCAAGGTTGTTAAAATTATTCAAATTGCCATGGGGTGGAGCTTGTTTTAGGTGTATGTGTATGGTTAAAAATATATATAAATCATTTTGTGCAAAAGTATTGACCTGATTTGCTAAATAATCTGGCACAAATGTTACCCTCTACCAAGATTGCTCAATTAATTGTGATCTGATCAAACTCAGGGCCACCAGCAGGCGGTGCTTGTTTTCCTAAAATGTATAAATTGTTAAAAATGGCATTAAACCACAATCAATCAATCCTAAAATGTATAGTAAGTGTAAACTTTAAAAATCTTTTTGTCCAAAAGTATTCACTTGATTTGAAAATGATTTGATGCATATGTTTCTTGAGTGGCCTTTAACAGTCTTAAAAGAGGCTGCACAGTTGTAGGCCTCTGTTAAAACATTTAAAAATGTTTATATATATCAGGTATCATACACTTATTTATATAGACAAATGATGCATTCAAGATACCAGATCCACCATTGAACCAAATTATTAAATCAGGTTGGCGATAAAGGATCATCACAAACCTCTCGTTTTTTCATATCACCTTTGGTTTTTTAAATGCCCTTAACTGTAAACCAGCTTTGGGTCTACACTTGTTGGAAGAAATGCAGGAAAGACTCGATAAACTAGAAGGAACACTCCACTTTTATGCCTCACAAATCGTCACAGAAGAACATCGAGAATCGAGACTTCAGGACGGACTGTTTTACTCTCCATCTAGAAGTGAGTTTGTATTTTCATTTATTGCATACTTTGATATTGTCCCGTTCACTTTGCATTCATGATTTTTCGTTATTGCATACTTTGATATTGTCCCG
>JAUELF010280489.1:0-10452 GCA_031471495.1 Clinocardium nuttallii | reverse complement strand
CACTACAAGCAGAAGACATTGTTGTTGTTGTTAATCTCTGGGGGGACGCATTTCGACGCGGCGCATTAGACAGCATAACCCCGCCCAATCAATGCTGAACCAGAGTAGGAGATGTGCTACTTCAAACTTTTAAAAGGGACTATTTTATGGTACTACGACCTGGAACCAATTCCATTGTGGTAATACGTAAGTAAAATGTTATCATAGTGACATGTGTACATATTATACAAAAACAAACAGCAAACAATATAAACACCCGGCCACGTAGGGCATATAAGTCACTTTTGTTTAACAATATTTACAGATAAGGTAACAAAAAGATAAAGCAAGAAGAAAAAAAAAGAAAGAATCTATAAAAAAAAGTTGAAAGGAATATAATTTACATGCATAATAAGTATTCATTAATAAGGAAAACTTCGCCTCCCCCTCTCTCTTTTAACATTCTTACTGTACATCTTTTAAAAGACGATCATACAGCGGCGCGAAATCAGCAGACAATTCACTTTACTAAAGACCTATCGAAGAATAACATACTCTTAATGGTATAAACAAACTTATATCTAATTGATTAGCTATATTCAGGGGACGGGTTGTTTTAATCAATAGCATGCCATTAGTTATCTTGTTAGGCACAATTTTGTTTTCCATTAATCGAACTTTGGATATTGTGATTATTTTATTGCTTATGTCGATTACACGTTGTATAATGGGTTTATCTTGGACGAATCTTTAATATAATTCAGGGTTTGAGCCCGTCTTCACTTGTTAAATTCCTGTCAAATATAATTGTTTGCATACATTTATGTTTACCGGATAATGATTGAATGTAATGTTCAACAAGGTATGATGCTTAAAAGTTATATTTACCCAGGTATACTACTTAAATGTTCTATTTACCCAGGTATAATTGTTAAATGTTCTATTTACAAAGGTATAATCGTTAAATGTTCTATTTACCATGGTAAAATGGTTAAATGCTCTATTTACCCAGGTATAATGGTTAAATGTTTTATTTACCAAGGTATAATGATTAAATTTTCTATTTACCAAGGTATAATGGTTAAATGTTCTATTTACAAAGGCATGAAGGTTAAATGTTCTATTTATCAAGATATAATGGTTAAATGTTCTATTTACCAAGGTATAATGGTTAAATGGTCTATTTACCAAGGTATAATGACTAAATGTTCTATTTACCCAGGTATAATGGCTAAATGATCTGTTTACCCAGGTTTAATGGCAAACTGATCTGTTTACCCAGGTATAAAGGTTAAATGATCTGTTTACCCAAGTATGAAGGTTACATGATCTGTTTACCCAGGTATAATGGCTAAATGTTCTATTTACCCAGGTATAAAGGTTAAATGATCTGTTTACCCAGGTATAATCGTTAAATGATCTGTTTACCCAGTTATGATGGCTGAATGATATGTTTACCCAGGTATAATGGCTAAATGATCTGTTTACCCAGGTATAATGGTTAAATGATCTGTTTACCCAGGTATGAAGGTTAAATGATCTGTTTACCCAGGTATAATGGTTAAATGATCTGTTTACCCAGGTATAATGGTTAAATGATCTGTTTACCCAGGTATAAAGGTTAAATGATCTGTTTACCCAGGTATAATCGTTAAATGATCTGTTTTCCCAGGTATAATGGCTAAATGTTATATTTACCCAGGTATAATGACTAAATGATCTGTTTACCCAGGTATAATGGCTAAATGATCTGTTTACCTAGGTATAATCGTTAAATGATCTGTTTACCCAGGTATAATGGTTAAATGATCTGTTTACCCAGGTATAATCGTTAAATGTTTTGTTTGCGCAGGAATAAATGTAAAGCGCTATGTTTACGTATCAGTTATTTTCAAGTGCTCTGTTTTAAATAATCTAATATTTTATTTCATTTATGCCATGAGTCCTTTTACCTACAATGTAATTCAAGTAAAACAAAATATTAACGGTGTGCTATTGCCATATATAATGATAAAGTTAAAAAGTTATCTTTGTCATGGCATGATAGACCTATTCAAACGAGGGAAAAGTGAGGAACTTTTTTTGGAATATATTTATGCCAAGAACATTGTAAGAATGAAATGGTATTCACGTTCCATAACAACATTACAATACAAACAACACCTTCAATACATTCCAATGTCTAGATGGCGCCCTTTTTTAATCATAAGACAGTGAGCCGAGTCCCAAACTTCTCCTAAATTTGCTAATATTAACCAAAGACAAGTTAGCATCAGACGATACAATATGGTTTAAAGTATTATATTCGAGTAAATGTGTGTTATCACAATATTCATGCCATGTTTGAATAAACTGATATCTTAGTCTACGTGTGTAAACTTAAAGGAAATGTTTAGAATTTCTGACGGACTGACTCTCCCATATATAGCCAAAATCACGTTTTGATAAATTATTTCTTACTTTAGTCACCCAATAATATATCCATTTTCATTTTTGCAATATAAGCAAATTATAGCATTTTTAAATTAACATTTATTTGGCATATCTGTTTCAGTCATAATTATTACATCTTCTTGAAGCTTCAATGTATAAAAGGATTTTTCCAATGTCTTCAAATATGACAATGTTCACAGAATTAAAGGGTTCATTCATTTAACGCTTACATGCATACAATAGCACTATTTCCGTTGTTTCAATTTCATCAAGACCCCAATGTCTGAGCCATACAGTCATACAGTAATATTAAACTTATTTCAAAATCAAAGAGTTTGAAGAACGTTTGATAAGAAAATGGTAAAACATTTTCCAAACTTTTTAACAAAGAAATCAAATCTTTGTTGCCTTTAGATGTCATATAATTTGACATTTTAAAAGTTGACAACTTGCTAGAAAAACATACACCTACATTGATAAAATATTGAACAATTTCAATTTGATTATTATAGTAATATCAACATTCTTTATTTGATAATCGCCCACCATTTTTATCTACGTTTTCTGCGAGTTAACTTCCACCTGCGACCCAATAAAATACGTATATACGTAGTTCATTGACTTGCCAACAAAAGTATCACTTACATGTATTAGAGTAACGCCATCGGCAAACATAAGTAAAACAATTTCAATAACATTTTGTAGGAAACCCTTGAGCCAGAATTACGTATTACCGATTCGTATTCATTTTTGAAAAGCAAAACAAATCATGTGTTTTAAACCGATCGGACAATGTAATGAATCAGATAATGTGTTGGAGTTTTTATCTCTAACGGATGCTTTAACAGTATTATAAATGACATGTATATACTTAAGCAATTTCCCTCTCAAACCATGTTTTCTTAAAACAAATAAATTGGATCCGATAGCACAGTCGGTAGCGACGCGGGCTGTCAATTGGGGTTGTGAGTTCGAAGCCCAACATTCTTTCCAACGTTTGACAAAGTTCACTGTGACCTGTGTCACCCGTCTTTCACCAATTGGCTAAAAGTATCTTTGGAAAAGCAGCCAGTTGCCTGGAAAGTAAGCTGTATTTGAGAACTGGTGTGATAACGCCAGGAAACGCACGAGTATGTGAACTGGCCGCAGTGATACGACTGAATAATTGTTGAAAACTGCGTTAATCCCCAATACATTCTGGGCTAATTTGTGTTCATTGCTCGATGGTACACACCAAATTAACCAGAGACTCAATCCGCAACAAACAGTTTCTCCTTTTTAAGCAGTGCTTTTCTACTCTAAATCCGAATAGTAGGATATTACCAAGCGTACACATGCGCCATATTTTCCCTCGGAGTTCTCAAAGCAGTCAACCACAACTTAACGTATCACATGACGTAAACGGTGAAATCTTCGTGCCTTGGTCTGGAATTGCTGTAATTAATCAGTTGAATGATTCTTGACGCACTGATCATGTCTATGGATACCAGCCATTGATTATCCGAGAAAATCCGGGAACTCTTTCCGTGGTCGTAACTCTTCAACCCTTTCCCACCTGCAGACGCATTTTGACGCAATAGCAGCAGACGGCATTTGAAAACATTTTGGCCAAAGGTGAAATTGCTCACAAATAGCAATTTCACCTTTGGCCACAATGCTTTAAACTTTATTTAACAATTAAGCTATCTTTTTATGGAGATTTTTGAGGTGTTTGTCACTATGTTTTCAAAGTCGTCTGCTGCAAATTTGTTGTATGTGGGAAAGGGTAAGCTGAGCACGTCTTAAACTGGGGAGGTTTAACCCTTTCCCTCATATAAACGAATGTTGACTCTTCTACAGCAGACGAATTTTGACAATTGTGTGACGAAAGTAAAACATGCTCATTATGAACGGTAAATCCTGTAGCCACACTGGTGTTTAACTCTATTCAATTAGTGTTGGTTAATATTTAGAGATTTTCACTTGTTTGCCTGTGGTCAATAACATCGCTGCGGATTTGTTGTATGTGGGAAAGGGTTTAATACATTGTGGGAAACGACACATTTCAAGGTATCTGTGGTTACTTTTCTACGTACAATATATACAGGCAAATGCAACAAACCGCAATATATACCTTCTTCTACAGCCCGCAACATGCACATATGCTTTTTTGTTTTGTATGATGTGTTTTCTTCACTTACATTTTTTAAGTTATATCTCCTTGATTCTTTATACAAGTTATTCTGGTTCTTTTATCCTGACACCACCAAGTCAGTCATTATGCAAACCCCACACTCTTAAACGCCTAAATGGGAAAGTAATTACTAACACTGTTAAAGTATCATTAACGTATGCACATATATATATAAAGTAAAAAAAAGACAAACGATTATTATTAGCTTTGCCCTGATGAGTATATTAAAACAAATGTAGTGACTTTTTTTATTTGTCTTGTTCCTGTATATTCCTTCGTTTTGAATTATATATATATTTATTTATTCACTTAGTATGATGGTGGTCTCCATAGCTCACTTCTCATGTATTAATTATAAGCAAAAATTAAAAGAAATAGGATGATGTGATGATGTAAGCTATACTACGTGTTGTATTCCAGCGGGATAAGTGATCAGCGCTCATTGGTAACTTGTACGACTTCTACATGTTAACCGTCTTTGGTATGACCCGGTCGAGGATCGAACCCACGATTTCTCGCATCGGATGCAGACGCATTACCACTACATCAACGAGGCGTAAAACACTGTAGTTATGAAATATTGATGAACTTGCCGACTGACAAACACTGACATCCGGGAAGCTGTGTTTGGCCTTAAGATAAAAATCAATGAATATTGACAGTAAAATACCACGTTTCTTGAATTACTTAGTAGTTAATCTAACTTTATAAAATAAATAGTGATTTATGTCTGTAATTTTGCGATTTATCTAATCGAAGGTCAACCTTATTTTATGGTATTTTCACTTGTTATGACCTTAACCCTCTCCCTCGTGTAGACGAATCTAGAGTAGACCACTTTTAATAATCATGTGGACATTTCTCCTTTTGTGAAAAAACTGCATGCAACACGTGTTCATTGATTAATAGAAGGTTTCCAGATTTTTAATTATATGAGCCGGTCCGCGAGAAAAGAAACATTATGATCTCTGCGCAATTAATCGACCCAGATTAGCCTGGCAGTCCGCACAGACTGATCCGGGCCGACATATTCCGTCATATAGTAATGATTCTTGAAACAGAAAATCCACAGGAGGCGAAAAGTTCACAATATCGGTTTTCTCGCGGGGCGCCTCATTTGTGTATGTGGAATAGGTCTCTAGATACAGACCCCTGTTGACGCCTCTGCAGCAGGCGGCTTTTGAAAACATTATTGCATAAGAAAGAAATACTCATTATGAGCAAATTCTCCTTTCTGCTTCAGATTTGCTCAATGTGGGAAAGGAATAATATCGGTAATGGTGCAAATTACAATATGTGTAGTTTGAAAGAAATGGCATAGAAAAGTTACATGCCTTACGTCAGTATTGATATGTGTATATTTATGCCGTAGACAAAAATGGAATTCTATTTTCGTCTTAGTCAAAGTGGATATTTACGGAGTTCTCGTCCAAAGCCGAATTACAAAATAAATAAACTATATAAACAGTACAGTGTGATGTATAATTTATAAAATACAGAATGTCTTTAACTCTACTTGGAGCAACATTTAAGTCTTAGTAAGCGCAAAGTAAGATTGATGAAGTTTGAGCCTGGTAACTTACACAGGACACGCCATGATGTCGAAGGCCCCGTGAAACAACATACACATAATAACTTAAAATTGAACAAACAGGTGTATTGATAAAGGTACACAGGGTAGATCGGTATGTGCATCCACACAGTCTGATCAAGATCGACACTATTAATATTGAACTTTTGCACAAGCTTTTTAGAAGTTTATGTCAAACTATGTCGATTCTGACTTAAATATATATGAGCCCTTCCACGAGAAAACAAATATTATGGACTCTGCAAAATGTATCTATCCAGATCAGCCTGCGCAGTCCACAAAGGCTAATTCGAGCTGACACATTTCGTCTCAGGGGGATAGAGGTATAACGTAATGATTCATGAAATAGAAAATCCACATAAGGCGAAAATTGTTTGTCCATGTTAGCCTGCGCGGGATGCTTATGCTGATCAGGGTCGATACTTTACGCAGAGTCCACAAAGTTTGTTTTCTCGTCGTCGGCTCAATTGTATCTTTCCCTCGGACGGGAACAAGCATTCATATCTAGTCTGTTTGTACCCGATATAATTGTGACTTTAAATATGGTTGTAATGGCTTTCCCTTGTTGGTGCTCAGGATTGTGGGGTAAGCATTACGACTAATGGGTGGTTTCAGGAAAAAGGACTAGAAGGCCTGTAACTCTACCCCAGAAAACGCCGTGATATAATAACTGAGAAATTGATTAAAGGATCCTATCCAGGGGAAAGGTTAAAGTAGGCCAGTGCAGATCCTGATTTGAACTGTTCGCATATTAAATTCACAAGGTTGTTAGAAGTTTACAGGCTGATCTGGTCCTATACTTTGTGAACAGGCTGAAACATTCATATGTATTTAGTCTATTTGCACCCGATTAAAAAGCATTTGCATTAATTGTGTTCTTTTACATTCCATTTCAATATACATACAATATACATGAGCCGTCCCGCGAGAAAACCAACATTATGTCGACACATTCCGTCTCAGGGGGATAAATGTATAGAGTAGTGATTCATGAAACAGAAAATCCACAGGAGGCGAAACGTGTCCGTCAGGGTTAGCCTGCGCGGCATGCTTAGGCGGATCAGGGTCGACACTTTACGCAACTTTGAGCCCATAATGTTGGTTTTCTCGCGAGACGGCCCACATATACTTCTCAATTAGAAATACCGATCGCTTCATATGTATAGTACATATACATAGTTATCAATGGGATGTTCAATAGGGTTCACGACGGTTAACCATTTCCCTCATATATACTCTTTCTAACGCCTCTGCAGTAGACGGCTTTGTGAAAGCATAGTGACAAAAGAAGAAATTGCACAAAAGAAGTAATTTCTTTTTTGTCACAATGTTTTCCACTTTTAGTCATAGGTTATCCATTAAACTATAGATATTTTTCAATTTGTGACAAAATATATTCAAAGTCGTCTGGTGCAGAATTGTGGTATTAGGGAAAGGGTTTAGAGTAACACTGAGACAATTGTCCATATATAATTCACTATATTTACTGGTAACACGTTGCTATAGAATGATTCTAAAGCATAGTATCTCTCGTATATCATGGTAGGTAGGTACTTCTGTAAGGAATAAATAAATCGTCTGGAAAACCGATAGGATACAAACAACAAATCATTAGCGTTAACTGTTTACGAATACGATGTTACCTTTGAAAACGTCCAGGGAAACATCTGAACATGTTAAAACATTTTTTTCGACACACAGATACAAACGCAAAGGCAATTAAATGCTTTTGTAAACAGTGCAGATTCAGTTGAGCCAGCTCTTAACGATTGTTTACTCATATCTGCCGCTAAGATATTAAATTTTTAACAAATTTCCTGTTGAACGAAAATGGAGTGGTCGTCCAATTTTCAACATGGAAGATTTGACTTTGTGAAATTTGGCAGTAAAAGAGTTAATTTGTCATTCCTTTGTTTGGTAGGGGCGCACCTATACAACCGGGACGTCCTTGTTTCAGCACATGGATTCAACCTCGAACTTAGTTGTCGACGTTTTCAGTAACTTTTGGTAGATCAACCAAGGTTTCACACATTCTTAAAGAATCTAAGAACTAAAGCAACATAAATATGTTGGGAAAGGGAATATATATATAATTGGTATACACACATCACACCTGTAACAGACGACTTACCAATATGTCTCGGGTTCGATCCCCGGTCGCGACACTACGGTCATGGTGAAGTGACCTTGGGCAAGGCACATTTTCTAGCCTAGTACTGGTTTGTTTACCCAGGGATCATGAATAAGTGAACTGTCGCCGCGATATAACTGAAATAATGTTGAAAACGGCGTAAAATCCTAATAAATGAAATCATACGTCGGAAAAAATGTCGCCGCGTCGCTACCGATTGAGGTACCTGGGCTCGGCCGGCATTCAATAGAAACTGAAACAGAACGAACAGCATTAGAACTTAGAACTTGAGGTTAGAAAACGATAAATCACTGACTGCTGAAAGCGGCGTTAAACACAAACAAATCAATCAAACAATTTGTTTTTTATACTCATTTATTAGCTCAGTCCGTAGTAACGCCGGCTGTTAATCTGGTGATTGAGATTTCGAATCCAAGCTCGGCCAACATTTGTGCCGACGTTTAACAACGTCACTGTGACAAAGTCTTCCTCCAATTGACTTACAGTGTATCTGGAAAAGCAGCAAGCCACTAGAACAGTTTGTTGGTTAAAGTACCGGTATAATAAGACAGGACATACATGTTTAGGTTATCTTGTCGCAGTGTTATGACTTATAAAATGTTGAAAACGGTGTTAAAACCTAACCAATCAATCAGTGTATGAGCCAAATCAAAATCCGTGGAAGCATGTGAGTTTACTACGGCGAATACGAACACAATTAACGTCAATGGTTATATATTTATGGTTATATTTGTTATATATAGCCTGCTTGCCCATATGTCTGTCTGGGGTCGATCTACATTCGTCTTCCTCCTTTTTCCACGTTTAAGTCTTTCCTCTCGGTGGTGTAGTGGTTTAAGGTTCGCTGCGGGAGGTCCCGGGACCTCGATCCCAGTTCGAGTCATACCAAAGTTTTTAAAAATGGTAGTAATGGCCACCTTCCTTGGCGTTCAGGGTTGCGGGTGGCATTACGACTGACTGGCTGGGGTCGAGATAGATGGAACAGGAGTACTGGTAACTTGCCAAGGAGCCGAGCACCGGTGGCTCAGTCGGTAGCGACGCGGGCTGACAATCCAGGGGTTGTGAGTTCTAATCCCGGCTCGGCCATTTTCCTTTCCGACGTTTGACATAAGTCAATGCGCATGCGTCATTGTCTTTCACCAATGGGCTCAGTCTGTGTGGAAAAATAAATAGGTTTATAGTGTTTTAAATTGTATTTGGAAATAAAAAAGAATAGACAAAAAAAATAAAAACATGTCAAAATACGCGTTTACACTTTCCAGTCTGCCTCACAGATAAAACTCATTCCATTTGGTGTCTGGAACCCGTCGTTCTCCGAGTACCATTTATAAGGCTCTGGCTTCCCTCGCACCATGATTGCCACAAAGTACTGAGCATATATGGTTCCGAGCCCATCGTCAGGCTGATAGGGCCCCCACGCGTAATATCCAGCCTCTGGGTTCATAAACTCGTCTACCTCTCGACCAGTGGTGACATCAATCCTCTGCCACATCCAGTACTGGCCGTTATAATATCCACCAATCCAGAACCCGTCGTATACTGAAACAAAACATTATTTCTATATATAAGGTATCTGCATTCTGATTGAAGTATACGATCTCTTACAGTAATAGTATTTGCGAATATAGTTGAAGCAGATCACCCTTCGCATCCGCGCAGTCTGATCTCGCTCTGCATCCTTTTTCAATTAGTTATTTAAATAATATGTAATTAAGAAAAGTGTATATATTGAAATCTGATTATACGAATAAACAAACACTCATTATATTCATGTGTCAAATGTAACTAGGCGTTGGATAACCAGGACGATGGATTATGAACGTGAACTATGGGTTGGATAACCAGGACGATGGATTATGAACGTGAAATAAAGGTTCGATAACCAGGACGATGGATTATGAACGTGAAATATGGGTTGGATAACCAGGACGATGGATTATGAACGTGAAATATGGGTTGGATAACCAGGACGATGGATTATGAACGTGAACTATGGATTGGATAACCAGGACGATGGATTATGAACGTGAAATATGGGTTGGATAACCAGGACGATTGATTATGAACGTGAACTATGGATTGGATAACCAGGACGATGGATTATGAACGTGAAATAAAGGTTCG
>JAUELF010280478.1:0-10452 GCA_031471495.1 Clinocardium nuttallii | reverse complement strand
GGAAAACATTGTGGCAAAAGGAGAAATTGCTCATTTTGAGAAATTTCTACTTTTGTCACTATGTTTTCAAAAAGCTGTCTGCTTCAGAGGCATCAGAAAGAGTCTACATGAGGGAAAGGGTTAAAATCCTTTGCCATCAATAGGACAATTGTACCCTTGTCATCTAGTATTCAATATAACTGTGGTGTCATATTTATTTTTTATAAATAACATTATCATGACACTGTCTCTAACATTATTAATCATTGAACTTTTTTTATGGGTATTCTATCCCAGGGTTGTTTACACACAATGTAATAAAAAGTGTGTTTGGGTGAGATAAACGGGTAAAATCAAGAGGAATAAGTAAGAACCCTTTCACAAATACAACAATTGAATTCTGCAGCAGCCGACTTTAAAAACATATTGGCAAATAATTGAAAACCTCCGTAAATGAGAGTTTAATCATTAAATTGATTTGAAAACATTGTGGCAAAAAGGGAAATTGCTCATTATGAGCAATTTCTCCTTTTGCCACAATGTTTTCAAAAGTCAACTGCTTCAAATGTGGCGTAATGTGTCTGCAGAGGGGAATGGGTTAACCTCTTCTCAAATACAATGAATCTGCAGTCGACGACCTTAGAAACGCCTCGATACAAATTTGGAAAATCCCTCTGAATGAAAAAATGAAAATTATTAATTATTGAATATAGTTGAAAACATTGTGGCAAAAGGAGAAATTGCTCATCATGAATACATTTCATATCACCTACACAACTAGAAATTAGTTCTCATCAGAAAATAACGAGTTCTCTTATCCTAAACCTTTCTACAATTCTTCATAGCAGATGTTGTTTGAAGCTAAACATCAATGACAGACAGACGACAAACAGGGTGATCCCAATAGATCACCTAGAGCAAGTTCTCCTATTCCAAGATGGTTCCTACCCTGCATCAAATCATTATTTACATAAATCAGTTTATAATGATAAACTTAACAATGCATGGTGTACATTAATTATGCGTTCTGACCTTATCTTACTTTTTCCAATATAGATGGTTTGGATCCGATCGATCTGCAGAAGAAGTCCTTTGAAAACAATACGGAAAAAGGCAAAATCCCTAATAACAATGAATTTCTCATTTTTCACGATTTTTTTCATTATCCTACTTAATGTGACTTCAGGTGATGGGACATAAATAGATAATTATTGGAAGGAATGTTAACCTTTTCAAATAAACATGATTGAAGCCTCCGCAGCAAACAACTTTCGAAAACTTTGTGGGGAAAATAATTTGCATAAGAGGAGAAATTTCTTGTTTTGCCATAATGATTCCAACACAGTCAAAATGACATCTACTTTCACTTGTAGAAATTTTACAAATTATTGCCCATATTTTTTCCAAAACATCTGCTTCAGATTTGTTGTATATGGAAAATGGATTAGGACCTGTATTTTAATAATATTTGATGTAAAATGTTATTAATTCTTTTATTTTGTTGTCTATTATAGATGGTACGGCCAAGAGAAAGAATACAATGCACTGGTGATGGACCTACTGGGACCAAGTTTAGAAGATTTGTTCAACTTTTGTTCAAGAAGATTTAGTATGAAGACAGTCCTTATGTTGGCAGACCAGGTAGGCATTGTTACAATAATGATTTTCATAAAAATGTTCATATTAAGTAATTCTCTATTTTCCATGTAATGTTTTCAAACTCCATTCTGCCTTTGAGTGATCTTGAATTCCACACAAACCTTCTGACTACATTAAAATGAGTTTAAACCATTTCCCTCATATAGAAGCTTTCTGATGCCTCTACAGCAATCAGCTTTTTGAAAACATAGTGACAAAAGAAGAAATTGCTCAAAACGAGCAATTTCTCCCTCTGCCACAATGTTTACCACTTTAAGTCATAGGTTATCAATAATAATTCAATAATAGATATTTTCTACTTTTTGACAAAATATGTTCAAAGTTGTCTCCTACAGAATTGTCATATGAGGGAAAGGGTTAAATTAGACAAGTTCTTTCACATTTGGAATGAGTTGGGATGCCTGTCCCTGGAGAATGAAAGTATTGTAAAAAAAAAAAGGGGGAATTATGAATATTTTTTCTTGCTCAAATAAGACAATTTCTACTCTAATCCCACCATTTCCAGCTTTATTTGAAACATAATCATGAACTTAAACCCTTTCACACATACAGATGCTAAATGACGCCTCTGCATCTGACAACTTTTGAAAACATTTTGGCAAAAGTAGAAACTGTTCAATATGAGCAATTTCTCCTTTTGCCAAAATGTTTTCAAATCTATTCACATGTTATAAACTATTTATCAGAGCATTCCATATTTTTGTTTGCATGTTCTCAAAGTTGTCTGCTGAAGCATTGTTGTATGTGGGAAAGGGTTTATATGTTTGGTTGGTGCAAACTTGTGCCCAGATCTGGTCAGAGCATATATACCTTCAAATAATCTATTAAGTAAACACCTAAAGCAAATAGTCTAATGTGTAATATAACAATTTGAATGACAGACCTATGAGTTTTGTTGATCAAAATACTTACACATTCCTCTAGCATTTATTTAACCCTTCCACACTGACAGTATGAAGATCACGATTTATGAAATTATTGTTGCAAAAGTAGAAATTGCAAACACAACTTTGTCCATGTTTCAAGAAGTTATAACAGTTTTTGTCTTTGATATAAAGGAAGGAGATACCTGTAGATACATCATAATTATCAGGGAAAGGGGTTTTCATGTTTTTGCCAATATAATTCTTCTGTCTTTGGCTGTAGATTTATATTGTTATGTGGAAAAAAGTTGTCATCATTATGGCTGGGTTATATTTGACCTGTATTGGCCCTTTGACCCAGTTATATTTGACAAGATGAAATGGATAGCTCTATGCAGTGACTGTTATGTGTACTCATTTATGATGTTGTGTAGCTTTGTGACAAGTTGATTAAAGATAATTGATGGTTATCATTTCATGCAGATAAATTTAACCCTTTCCCACATGCAGATGCTTTCTGATGCCTCTGCAGCACCTTTTGCCTCAATCTTTTCATTTATCAGTAATTATACATTCATTTATAGAGATTGTCCAGGTTTTTACATGGTTGTTGGTTCAAAGTCGTCTGCTGCAGATTTGCTGTATGGTGGAAAGGGCTAAAGATAATTGATGGTTATCATTTCATTCAGACTATACCCTTAACTTCAAAGAATGCATATTAATCCTTTCCCACATACAACATATCTGCAGCCAATGAATTCAAAGAGTGCAACTCAAAAATATAAAAAAAAAACACCTCTATAATTGAATACAGTCAAACTAGAGAGAAAGGAGAAATTACTCATTACGAAAAAACTTGGAAAAATGTGGAAAACCTCATGTAAATGAGAGTGTAATTACTGTAAATTTTGTCAAAATTTGTCTGCTGCAGAAAGCATCTATTTATGTGAAATAATTAAAGGGACGTAAGATAACCTGCAAATGTGTCAGATATCATCTGTGCCTAGAAAAGGGTTGCTAAATTATTATTTTATATTATTGCAGATGATCAACAGAATTGAATATGTACATAATAAGAACTTCATCCATCGAGATATAAAACCAGACAACTTCCTCATGGGTATTGGGAGACACTGTAATAAAGTAAGTAACCAAAGTATTTGGCTAGATTTTACTGCTTTTGGAAACCATAAGGTGATTGGTCTCACTTTGAAAAAATCCCTATTTGATCGACTCTTGAACCCTATGGTGTGGGTACTCAAAAGAATCCCCTCAGGTGAGACAGATCTTTTGAGCACCAACAACATAGGGTTTGGTTGAGTCATAAGAGAAATATACTGTCATGTTTGTCAGAAAGGACCAGGTTATATCTATTTTTATTTTTGACCACGGCTCTAGTTAGGATGAGTGTTTCACTCTCAAAACTCTTAGTCTTATTTGACACTCTAACTCTAGTTTGTGGCTACTCAAAAGAATCCCCTGAGTTTGACAAATCTCTTGAGTACCAACTACATAGGGATTTGTTGAGTCATAAGAGAAATATATGTTAGAAAAGACCAGTTTACACTTTATCTAGTCCTCTGCCAGTCCTGAACTATGTTTAGAATTTATCCCTCGCTGACTTGCAGACAATGTTTGACAAATCTGCTGCAAACGACTTTTGAAAAACTTGTTTCAAAAGGAGAATGTGTGTATACTGACCAATTTAACCTTTTTCCACCATGGTTTCAATATAAACATAAGTACAATCTCTACAAATAAGATTGATATCATTGTGGTAAAGGTAGATGTTGCTTGTTATGGCAACCCTTGCCATGCTGTGAAAGTGGTTAAGTTGGCAAAGTGGTCATATAAAAGAATTGTTGTCAAATCAATACATTTTGCATAATGCTTTTGACCTGTTATGAGAATCAGATAATTCAATTGTGTTATTTTACAGGTATTTTTGATAGACTTTGGCCTAGCCAAGAAATACCGTGATAGTAGGACCAGACAACATATCCCCTACAGAGAAGACAAAAATCTCACTGGCACCGCCAGATATGCTAGTATCAATGCACATTTAGGTAAGACAAGAATATAATTCTATTATAAATGCACAAAAATATCTTAGACACAGGCAGATATGCTAGTATCAATGCACATACAAGAATACCATTGACTTAGCAATACATTCTAGCAGTATCAATGCACAAAAATATCTCTGACACAGTCAGATATTCTAGTCTCATTGCTTGATTGATTGGTGTTCTAACGCTGTTTTCATCAATTCTTCAAGTCATATTACGGCAGCCAGTTTATTCACTCATGTGTTTCCTAGCTTTCTCACACCAGTACTCCACGTAACAGTTTTACAAAGCAACTGGCTGCTTTTCCAAATAGACAGAAAGCCCATTGATGGAAGATGAAAGACGTGTGGCGCATTGTCCAACATCGGAAAGAATGTTTGCCGAGCTGGGATTTGAACTCTGAACCCCTGGATTTAGTGTCAATGCGCATTTATTGATTCAAAAAATTGTGTTTGACACCCTTCCTCAAACACAATGAAGTGGGAATTAAAACAGATCATCTTATTGAACTATTTCTCTCCCTGGCCTACTATGTTTTATACATGTACTTTTATCTCTAAATTACCTATCTGTCATTTCTTTCCAGGTATTCATTCTTTCTTTTCAAATAAATTTTCAATTTAAATTGGTTGATTAATTAATTGGGATATTATTGTAATAAATAATTGACAGTGGACACTAGTAATAAATAAACTCTCAAACACTTTTTGCGATTTTTTACTACCCACAATAGTGGGTTATATTATCAAATATAAGATATATCAAAACATCAGATTTATTAACCTACAGAAACGAATGACTCTTGAACTATTAGACTGGTGGAGCTGAATTATCTGTTTTCAAATCATTATCATTGTCAAATTAAGTTTACACATTCAGGTTTTCACAGTCAACTTATTTCTTTTACCATGATATTCACATTGTAGTAATTTACTTCCACAGGTATAGAACAAAGTAGAAGAGATGATATGGAATCCCTTGGCTATGTGCTCATGTATTTTAACAGGGGAACTTTGCCCTGGCAGGGTCTTAAGGTAAGGACATTTAGTAATTTAGAATGTTCCATGTAAGTGACTCATAAATCAAGAAATATCAATCAGATCATTCTCTTTATGCATTGCTGTCTTTTCTTGTATATGAAAGTTTGGGGGGAGCAGGTGTATAAACTATTGATCTCACTATGAGCTCTGTGCCATTTTTTATGCTAGCATTTAAACCCGTTCCAACTTACAACAAATCTGCTGCAGATGACTTTTAAAACATCTTGGCAAAAAAAATAAGAAAAGTCTTTAATAGTTAATAAGAGAGCATAATCCTTAAATAGAGTTGAAAATATTGTGGCAAAAGGTGAAATTGGTCATCATGAGCAATTTCTCCTTAAGTCATAATGTTTTCAAACGACGTCTGCTGCAATGCGTCAGAAAGTGTCTGTATGTGGGAAAGGGTTAAAATCAAAGGTCATAAAGCATTGTTTAATATATATTATTTATTTTTTGCAAGGTTTATTGGATATGTAAATAAATAGAATATTTATGTTCTGTGCAATATTTAGTTATTTTCACCATCATAAAGAAACACACACCTTTTCATTCATCAAAATATCATTTGTTACTATTACCTATGAGGAAGTTTATATATAACACTGTAAAATGAGCCAGGCTGAAGATAAGCCAACCCGTGGGTGTCTGTTACAAGTGAAGACTAAGATCTGCCTTTGTATTCATAGTATCCAGTCTAAATCATATCATGGTCATTGTGCAGAGCCCTTCAGCAAGACACATTTCCAGGCATACTGGTTCGTTTACCCAGGGAGCAGTATAAGTGAACTGTTGCTAACTGCAAAAAAAACCAAATAAAACTAACAAAATGATAATCAGAAGTTTCTTATGCACTGATTCATACTACAAATGAGTAGGATATTGTGAATCTACACTGGTTGCAAATGCTGCTGTAATATCCTCTATGTATTAAATCTCATATGACAACTAGTTTAAAATGGAAGCACAGCATGCCAGAACTTGTATTGGGATCATCACCATTTTGATAAAGAAGTGTTGTTACCCAGTCCCTTCTGAAAAATAAAATTGATCAACCTTTACTCATGACATTTTGTTCAGTATGCAAATGTTTGCAGATACTCTAAATCTGTATCAGTGATAAAAAGAAAATCACAAGCAATTTTTTCTTTCATCCAAAAACTTTATAGCACAAAAGATTTCTTTTTTAGGAAATATTAAATGTCTTCTTTTTCATACAAAGTGCTATAATGAATTTTTACCATATAAGTGTATTTTATTTACAGGCAGCAACCAAAAAACAGAAGTACGAAAAAATCAGTGAAAAGAAAATGTCAACTCCAGTTGAAGTGTTATGTAAAGTGAGTCTGAAGAAGGGAATATCTCTTTAACCCTTTCCTTTATATAGATTATTTCTGATGCCTCTGCAGCAGACGGCATTTTGAAAACACAGTGAGAAAAGAAGAAATTGCACAAAACGTGCAATTTCTTCTTTATCCGCTTCTTTGAACAGTTAACCCTCTATTTTTTAACTCCACTGGTTGAAAGTCAGTCTAGCTTATGTTATGGCGAATTGTCCGCCATGCTTGCGTGCATGTGTGCATAAACCTTTTTTGTTTTTGCTTCAAACTACTTCTCCCGAACAACTTGGCCAATTGGAATGAAACTTCATAGAAAGCAGCCTCTCAATGTCCTCTCCTAAATTCCTTCAAAGTTTTTGATCCATGAGATTATATTTGTTGCCTAATGACAGTGGAATGATACCGGCCCTTGTTGGCATCTTGTTTATATGATGTCTTCTTCTGAAGCATTTAAAGACAATCAAAGAATATGTTGACATGAATATGCCAGATCTTGTTTTGAAACCATTGCTCCTTTTGTGTCACCTGCTTGAAAGCAATGACTGTTTGGTGTTTTATGCCACTTTCAACAATTGTCGTTTCCCGGGCAAGTTACCAGAACTACTTGTCCATTTATCCTGACACCAGCCAGTCAGTTGTAATGCTAGCCTTGCAACCCTGAGCGTAAAGGAGGGTAGCCATTATTATGATTTGGTCTTTGATGTGTGGCGTCTTGGGATCGAATCCACAACCTTCCACACTAAAGACGGGTGATTGAAAGAAAGGAAGACACTTAGCGAAAAATTTCTGTCATGCAGTCACTCATGCTATGAATTCAACTTTTAACAATTTTTCAGTTCTATTTAATACTTGTGCTTTTAAGATCGTCTGTTTTAAAAGAAAAAAAGTCTGGTATTGTGAGAGTCCCATAACTAAATATTCAGTTTCCACTTTTTCGACATAGAAAAAGACAGACAAACGTTGAGGTTCTGCGCTGCTCTAGTTGAATCCCCTGTTAACAGCTTTTTTTTTTATCTTTCAGGGTTTTCCAGCAGAGTTTGCTATGTACCTGAATTACTGCCGAGGGCTGAGATTTGAAGAGGCACCAGATTATATGTATTTGCGTCAACTATTCAGGATTTTATTTAGAACATTGAACTATCAGTATGACTATGTGTTTGATTGGACAATGCTAAAACAGAAGGCAGCGACAGGAGGATCATCAGCAGCACATGCATCTCAAGCATTAGCCACAGCGGGTCAGTTAGATAACTGCATGTGTGTTTAACAGGGAAGGTGCCTACAATGTTTGTTATCACAAAATTCATCACACTTAGTCACAAAAATGTTATCATACTGGCCTCTATGCACTGCTTTATACTGATCAGAATCTTGGATCGGTGTTGATAAGTAATAAAAATAACATAGACTAGTTGTAGTTGCTTACTTAAACAAGTCGGAAATTAAAAATAATTAACCTGCTTCCATTGTAACTCCGAATTGAAATGTCAGAATTCTTCATTCAGTGCAAGATCAGACTATGGATGCATTGGCTGATTTGGATCTATGGAGGTTGCAAATACCTAACAATTGCATTAAATGATTATTTAAGAACATAAAATATTCCTTTTCTAAAACACTATTCTAAAATATAAGACTTTTTATAGGATTTAAAATCAAAATTTAAAAGATACATCCGAAGTCATAACATGCAAGAAAAATGTTAACTTGAGTTCCTAACTTCTTTGAAGACCTTCCCATATATATATAAATCACTGAAATATCCTGTTTTAAAGATCAGTTTTTCCAATAGTCGCTCTCACGTGCATAGCTTTTATATAACCTAAATACTTAAATTGAGATTCATGAAACATGACTTAAGAAACTGTTCCACGCACAATTTTTTTAATATCTCATGATTAAAAGGAGAAATTGTTCAAAGCATGCAGTTTCGCCCTTAATTATTGTGTTTAAAATAAATACAATAATTATACTTTTCCTCGTGTCTTTTAACCCCCTTTCCCACATACAATGAATCTGAAGCAGATTACTTTGATCACATTTATGGAACATCTCTTTAAACGAAAATGTTTTAATTGAATAGAGATGAAAACATTGTAGCAAAAGGGGATTGTACTTTAATTTAATTAAAGTGAGTATCCATAGCTTTGCCTAGAGGTTTCTAAGTCGCCTGTTGTAGATTTTTTGGTATGAGAGATAGGGTTAAAATGTAACAGTTTAACAGTGTTGTGTATCAATACAATTCAGATGTCTTAACCCTAGGAATCCTACACACAACAGATCTGCAGTAGACAACTGTGACAATTCTTGGGTTGAAATATGGAAAATTGCTGTAAAGATTGAAAAATACTGTGACAAAAGGAGAAATTACTCATCATTAACCTGGATAAAACTATAGAAAATCAATAAATGAGAGTATCATTATTTGAATAAAATTATCTTTGTCTTGTGTTGCAATAATGTTTTCAAATGTAGTCTGCTGCAGGATACCATTTAGGGAAAACAAAATGAAGAAAGGAAAAGGAAACCGGTTTAAAATTGACAAAATTCATTCAATTTAAGGATTAAACCTTAATACACACATACAACCAATCTACAGCAGGCGACTTTGAAAACTTATATAAAACAATAATAGATATAAAATCTTTATAAAGGAAAGTCTAATTAAACAGAGTTTAACCCTTTCCTCATGCGACAACTGCAGCAGACGACGTTGAACATATTTTGTCATAAAGTAGAAAATCTCATAACTGAATGGATAACCTATGACTAAAAATGGAAAACATTGTGACAAAAGGAGAAATTGCACATTTTGTGCAATATTTTCTTTTGTCACTATGTTTTCCAAAAGCCGTCTGCTGCATCTATATGTGGGAAAGAGTTAAATCATTGTGGCAGAAAGAGAACTTGCTCATTTGGAGCAATTTCTCCTTTTACTACAAAGATTTCAAAAGGTGTCTGTAGAAAGTGTCTGTTTTTGGAAAAGGTAAATCAAACAGAATACTTAATCCATACTTATTTAGTTGTGAAATAAAAAGTAACATACTTTACTGAACAAAAAACATGTAGGTAAAATTTGGCAGTAATGTAATTGAAAACAGTTAAAATCCCATTAATATGAAATAGCAAAGGAAACCGAAATTCAAATGATTTAACTGGCTGAATCCAGTGTTTTTTCGATATCAAGATCAATATAAAATTCCCTTAATGTAAAAAAGTGAAGGACTCCTAATTCAAATAATTTAAGTAGCTTAATCCTTAGCGTTTTTAATCAATATCAAGATCAAAATAAAATTTCATTTATGTGAAAAAGCAAAGCAATCCTAATTCAAATAATTGCAGAGGCTAAATCTAAAGTGGTTTATTTAGAGATATTAAGATAAAAATGTTGAGAAGGTTAACCCTTCCCTCATAAAGACGCTTTCTGTCGCCTCTGCAGCAGACGGCTTTTTTAAAACATAGTGACAAAAGAAGAAATTGCACAAAACGTGCAATTTCTCCTTTT
>JAUELF010280467.1:0-10453 GCA_031471495.1 Clinocardium nuttallii | reverse complement strand
ATACATGTATAGGCATTATTGCCTTTACAATTATATCAATGAAATATGAGTCATGAATGCAAAACATGGAATTTAGAACTGCATTCTTGTCGTTGTTTTTCTTTTGGTAATTATTGTTTCCCATCGTCTGCCTGTGTGACTATATTGGCCCATCTGTGCAAAAAGGTACAAGTTGGCTTTTCTGAACAGTGTAGGCTCAGATCAGCCTGTACATCTACTCCATCTTATCAGAATCTACAAACGCTGATACAACTTCTGACAGGTTTTTGTGAGTAATATGTGAAGAGTGAGGATCTTAATATATACATTACACAGGAGTCATTTATACCTATTAATTTAACCCTTTCCCTCATATAGACGCTTTCTGATGCCTCTGCAGCAGACATCTTTTTAAAAACATAGTGACAAAAGAAAAAATTGCACAAAACGTTCAATTTCTCCTTTTGCCACAATGATTTCCATTCATTTATGGAGATTTTCTATGTTTAGACAAAATATGTTCAAAGTCGTCTGATGCAGAATTGTCGTATGAGGGAAAGGGTTAACACAGACAGGCTGATATTGTTAATATCTAGATCAAGCTTTATTGAGCAGTTTGTAAAGTCCTGAAAGAAAATCGTAACATGACTCATATTATTCATAAGAGATCTTAATCTTGCATCATTTTAAATCTCTGAAATGTTTACTCTATTCCTAGATTAAAAGACTCAACTATACCTGTGCGATTCTGCACCAATGAGACCACTGTCACCAGAAAACAGCTGATTTCCAAACTATCCAAGATGGGGTTTGTGTTGGATGAGGCTGAAGTGTTTCCCCCAATACCCACTGTGTGCAAAGTACTCAAACAACGGAATCTAAGACCCCACGTGATAGCATGTCCAGGTAGTACAGTTGTTTGAGTTCTCAATTAACCCTTTCCCACATATAGACACTTTCTTATGCCTCTGCAGCAGATGACTTTTGAAAACCTTCTGGCAAAAGAAGAAATTGCTCAAAACTAGCAAATTTTCCTTTTGCACAATATTTTCATCTTCTAATAATATTACATTCATTTACAGAGACATTCCATTGTTTTGATCTCAAAGTCATCTGCTGCAGATTTGTTGTATATGGGAATGGGTTAAAAGAAAGAATAGACTTTTAATATTTAACCCTTTACCGCTTGCAGATGTGTTTTAATGCAGCAGAAGCAGACAACTTTTGAAAACATTGTGGCAAAAAGAGAAATTACTCATGATGAGCAATTTCTCCTTTCGCCCCAATGTTTTCAACTCTATTTAATGGATATGTTTTTATTTATAGAGATTTTCAATATACATGCCTCGATGTTTTGAAAGTCATTGCTATGATTTCTTGTATTTGGGAAAGGGTTAAACCAGGTCTTCAACTGTACTAAAATAGCACCTGCATTACTGTCCATGATATAGTTTAGATTGGATGCCTCTGGAGCAGACACATTCTGAAACAATTTATCGCTTTTATATGTATACAATGTACTTTTCAATTTTGTAGAAGTTACAATTTTTTTCCTCCTATGTTTTCAACGCTGATAGCTTTATTTACTTCATTATTAGTATATTGAAATACAACTTATAGTGTGATAAATATTCAAAGTATTTATCTCGATTATGATCAATTTCTTCTTTTACCACAATGTTTTCAAAAGTTGTCTGCTGCAGAGGAGTTAGAAATCCGTATTTTGGAAAGGTTAATGATATTTCATGGGAAGCTTTAGAACTCAGATGAGATATGCATATCAAAAGCCTGTACGGATTCAACATATTTTTTTAGTTCTGACTCTTTAACCCTTTCACATATACTACAAATCAACATCAGAACGCTTGGAAAATATCTAGGCAAAACTGAAAAATCTATATACCAGTAAATGAATGTGTACATTTGAAAAAGAGTTGTAAAAAATTGTGGCAAAGAGAGAAAATGTTCAATATGGGCAGTTTCTCCCTTTATTATAATGTTTTCATAAGTCATCTGCTGCAGAGATGTTAGAAAGGATCTGTATGTGGGAAAGGGTTAAAACTAAAAATCTATTTGGGGAGCATCTATAAGTTTAACCGCTTTTCTTGTGTAAATTACAGAAGCCTTGTCGGACTTTTCTGAAGTAGATCAAACTAACCCAAACTGTGTAGTGTTAGGGGATGCACAGGGCGGTTTTTCTTATGAAAACATGAACAATGCCTTTCAGCTATTGATGTCACTTGATAAACCAGTGCTCTTTGCACTTGGAAAAGGGTAAGTGTTAAACCCTTTTCCACTTGCTACATATCTGCTGCAGACAACATTGATTTCATCTATGATATAATATGGAAGATCTCTATAAATAGAATGGGGTTGAAAACTTTATGGAAAAATGAGAAATTGCTGATTATGAGCAATTTCTCCTTTTGTTCCAATGTTTTCAAAAGTCGTCTACTTTAGGTAGGGGTGTGGAAAAATGTTACTGTATGAGGGAAAGGGTTAATCAATGGAAACATGGAAGTGATATTAACACTTTCCCCCATATGACAAATTTGAATACATCAAAGCAAAACTATGAAATATATCTATTACTGAAAGTAATTACTTATTTGAACAATATCTTCTTTTGTCACTATGTTTTCAAAAGGTCGTCTGCTGCAGAGGCATCAGAAAGCGTCTATATGAAGGAAAGGTTTAAGTTCACCATATGCAATGTAGGGTTTTAGCAAAATTCCCTCTGGCAGACCCAAGTTGAAATGTTCATTGGATGTGGTTGAAAGAGATGTTATGTCATGATACCTCTGCAGCATTCTTTTGGATACAATGAAGGAAAAGGATCCAAAATAATCAAAGCAATTTCTCCTTTTGCCACAATATTTCAAGTCTATTCAATAATTAAATATTATTAATAGAGAGATTTCCACGTTTATTTTTCAAAGACATCTGCTGCAGAATATTAGCATGTGGGAAAGGGCTTTTGATTTTCCCCCAAAAAAGATGTCATTAAAATAACGATATCGAATCAGTTGTTTTCAGGGAGGCAAACATTAAGTATACACACAGGTGAGGTAGGGGCTCTCTCCAGATACAGCAAATCTGCAGTAGACGACTTTCAAAACATGTATTAAAAAATAACCAGTTTACTCCCTCTTATCTAGACCTCTGATATCAGGTAAACAATAAGGCGTTTTTTCCCGATTGTCCCACATTTTGATTTTTAGGCTAAAAATCGATGTAGGACTATCATACAGGTAAGGTGTCGGCTAATCCCTGCCCGGGGCGAAGATATCATTACAGTTCGGTTCATTTAAAATTCCACTATTTTGGTAAAAACAATAAATGATACTTTTTCCAACATTTTCAATTCAATAAATGCACCAACAGTTTGGTTTTTAGAAATAAAAGCAATATAGGGTGAAAATACCCCAGTCAAATAATTAAAATTACTCTAATATAATTGTGCAGTCAAATATTTTAAAAAATAATAATTATTATTGATTATAAGTGGGTTTTTTTTTGTATATATATATATTATTGCATGTTTGGGAAAACAAATGAAGGTAAAAATACTATGAAAACAGTGAAGAAACCACAGTCAAATAATTAAATTACTTTACTGACTGTGTGTGCATAGGTAAATAATGGAATAGGCAAAATAATAGGACTGTATTCTCACCTTTCCCTTACCGCTCTTTATCACTCCGCACTAAGGGTAAATAGCAAAATGAAAATGTGGGACAATCGGGAAAACACCAATAAGGCTACTGTAACTACTTTGTTTATATTTTGAACAGGAAATATTACAGAGATGCTGGTCAATTAGTTCTTGATGTTGGAGCTTTTACAAAAGCTTTAGAGGTAAACAGTTGTTTGTTTAACTCTCTCCTACTCCAGCAAACCTGGGAGCAGACGACTTTGAAAGCATGTTGGCAAAAAACCTGGAAAATCTCTAAAAATGAAATGTATAATCAGGGACGTAGATATCTTATCTACGTCCCTGGTATAATTAATAAAAATAATTTTAAAAAAAAATGTGGCAAAAGGAGAAATTTCTCCATTTGCCACAATGTTTTCAAAAGTAGTCTGCTGCAAGGTGAAAAAGGCTAAATATTGTATTTTTTATTGCTTTAAAAAATGTTTTATTTTTATTAGCTTTTATATTTTTCCGATACTTTGAGAGCTATGGTACTCACCCTGGCTTGTGCATCACACCTTTGGTTAACGTTTTGATTGCACGTATTTATATATATATATATATATATACCACCATAGCTCAGTTACCACTTGATGTATGGCTTTTAGAAGTTGTACAATACTTCCCAAACATCACACTAAACAAAAGATAACTCTACCCTGCATATCATGCAAATTATCCCCCTTAATTGACTTACCGGTAGAAGAAATTCTTGTTTAAGTTTTGTTTGCAGTTACACTAATCTTTGATCTAAGTGGTCAAGCCCACTTTCTTCACGCTTTCCAAGTATGACAAATATTGCAGCAGACGACTTTGAAAACTTTGAGATATTGCTTGTTTAGGGTAATTTCTTCTTTTATCACAATTGTTTTAAAAGTAATCTTCTGCAGATGCATCAATAGTTGGGAAAGGGTTAAGGCCAGCTCTTGTTATTCTGTATCCTGGGATGATTGATTGATTGGGGTTTAACACCATTTTAAATGGTATTTCAGATATCACAGTGGCATGTTTTCTTTGCACCAGTACTCCACACAACATTTTTCTCAGGCAACCGGCTACCTCCTAACATAGACAATCCATGGTTGTGAGTTCAAATCCAAGCATTCTTTCTAATGATTGATTAAAGGCTTGTACAATGTGACTAGTGTAATATTCTTCTTCAACTAATTGGACCAATTAGAGATTTATCTTTGTTACTATCAGATGTATTGGGACTCATCTCAAAGTAGGCCAAGGAATCCGCTGTGGTCGAGTGGTTAGCATCGGGGATTTCGAAATCGGGTGTCCCATGTTTGTTCCCCGGTCGCGGCACTACGGTCATGGTGGAGTAAGGCACATCTTCTAGCCTTGTACTGGTTAAGTGAACTGTTGCCACGATATTACTGAAATAATGTTGAAAGCGGCGTAAAACCCTAATAAATCAAGGTAGGCCAGCACCAATAGTGAGAAAGCGTTGATTGGAAAGGGAAAATACTCTGCAGAGTATTTTATGTTCTCAAATCCTTATTGAACACCCAAAGGGGTTATTAAAAAGAGTCGTTTCAAGGGGTTTAACTTTTTCTCACATATAACAAATCTGCAGAAGACAACTTTAAACATATTGACTAAATTATTGAAAATCTCTATTAAGAGATTTCTTGATTATCAGCAATTGCCCCTTTTGCTGCAACGTTTTCAAGTCTTCTCAGGCATTTTGGTAAGAGGGTTAATTAAGTGAGTTATAAAGACCACACAACTCTTTCTCTGACGGGTTTGTTGGCGATGCAGAACTTTCAGGGAAAATATCGTCATTCTTTTTCTATTTATCTTACCTCATAGTTTGCTTGTGATATTGAAGCGGAGGTTGTTGGAAAGCCTTCCGCGACATTCTTCAAAACTGCACTGGATGATATGGGCGTACCAGCAGATAAGGTAAGTTCATTATAATGTTTTTTTTCAGGGTTTAACCCGTTGCCTCATACAACAATTCTGCAGCAGACGACTTAAAACATATTTTGTCAAAACATAGAAAATCTCTTTAATTGAATAGATAACCTATGACTAAAAGTGGAAAACATTGTGGCAAAAGAAGAAATTGCTCGTTTTGAGCAGTTTCTTCTATTGTCACCTTGTTTTCAAAAAGCTGTCTGCTGCAGAGGCATCAGAAAGTGTCTATATAAGATAAGGGAAAGGGTTCAAATCAAATAATTCATGGGAAGGTATTGCATCACCATCAGTGACAGGTCAAGTTATTTATGAAAAGTTATTTCCACACATACCCACCCTATCTGGACTTCTGCATCAAGTTATTGAAGCTTTACTTGTTTGTCTTAAAGGATTTTGAAGCTTATCTTTCGACAATACATCTAGCTCTATCTCATGCTGTCATTTTTAGAAGCCTCTACAGCAGAAAGCTTTTTTATAACACAGTGGGAAAAGGAGAATTACCTCAAAACAAGCAGTTTCTATTTTTGCCAAAGTTTTCAATTTTGTCTTTTCACTTTCCCACATACAATAAATCTGCAGCTGAAGACTTTTAAAACATCTTTCTAAAAAGACGAAAACTGCATAACTGAGGGTTTAGTAACATTCGCCTGTGTCTGTTAAATTTCTTGTTGGTTGTCTTTTCCAGGTCCCCAAAGTCCCATCTCTTCCATCTAGTTCTAACTGTTTCACTATTATGTATCACTGGCTATGTTGTTTCCACTTTTTACTATCAATATAGATATCATTTTGTTTGACAGGAATTTATACCTCTTTCATGACTGACCTCTTCAATGTTTATTGCAGCTTTTTCATGAACACTTTACTCTATCTATTGTTTGTTTTTACCCTTTCCCACATATAGACACTTCCTGAAGTTTCTGAAATCTAGACAATAAGACAAAAGGAGAAATTTATCAATTTCTCCTTTTGCCGCAATGTTTATACTGTCATTTATTGAAATTTTCAACATTTGTGCAAAGAAGTTGTCAAAGTCATCTGTGGGAAAGGGTTACTATATATTAACTTGTATGCGCAATTGGAATGAGAAGGAAAAGATAATCATGAATGAAATCACGAGAAACAGGGTCTTGTTGTATATCTGTTTGGGGCATCGGTTGTTTACATGCAACATATCTGCAGCAGACAAATTAGAAATCTAGAAAAATATACGAAACATCTCTATAAGAGAAAGTTCAAATAGTGAATAGAGCGCAAAATAATTAAGTCAGAGGAAAAATCGCAAACTACTTTTGCCACAAACTTATCTAAAGTCTTCTTCTGCAAAAAGGTTAAAATGCGTCTTGCATGTAGGAATGAGTTAAGGTGCATAGAAATTAAACCCAGGTAACTTTGAAGATTTTCTTCAGAAGCTATTTCTGTGCAAATTGTATCCAAGTCGCCATCACTGTTTGAAAAAGCATTTAGATTTTCTTTTGCAGAATACAAAATACAAAGTCTTAAATCAATTCATATTATGGTAATCAAAAATCCGTCCTTTTGCATGAACATTTATCAAAGCATAATAATGACTGTTTCTGACAATCTGTTTGCAGTATAATCCTTTTTTGTGTTGCCTACTTTGGCAGGTCACCTCTCCTTTTCTCTGAAAACTTTTTTTTTCATGATATTTTCCCTGAAAATATATAGCTTCTAACCTTTTTGTGGTAGGCTAACTATAAATAATCATTTGTTACATACAATGTACCTAAATAATGATTTTGATCTTCTCCTTATACTGTAGGTATTGGTCAATTTTAATAAAGATGTCATTGCTATTTATTGGTAATGAATATTTATATAATCATTGTTTGACATGACTAATAAGCATATTATATGAATCATTTTCCAAATATACGATTTTTAGTCTCTTAGAAATGGAAAACATGTTTAAAAGTATGAGATTGCTAGTTTTTATCTCAAAGAAAAGTATAATTTGTGTGGGAGTAGGAGAATTTGCTCATGCTGCTGAATTTCTCTTTTTCCACAATGTTTTCAAAAGTCCGGTGTATTAGAGAAAAGATAAAAGATATGAAATTCTACCCTATAATCAAGGTGAGACGTGAGTTGTTCAGCAAAATAGGGAATCTATTATACATGCATGAGAGAAAGATTAGGCTTCACTATGTAAGGATGGTAATTAAAGGGGGACAACAGACTTTTCTCAATGGCATGTATCTATTGATTGAACCTTTCCCACAACACTTGTTGGTGCCTCTGTAGAAGACGACTTTTGAAAACACTTGGGCAAAAGGTAAAGTTGCTCATAATGAGAAATTTCTCCTTTTGCCACAATGTTTTCAACTCTATTAATAATTTAATTCTAACTCACAGAAAGTTTTATATATTCGTCCCTGGCTGTTTATTAAAGTCGTCTGCTGCAATTCCTGTTTGGGACAGTAGATACAGAGGAGAATGTACATTTCGTAGTTCAAAGTTAAGTTATAACTTGTACTCATGTATAAAATATAAAAAACCACAAAGGTTACCTGAATCCTAATCTGATCTACAAACAGTGAAGATCAAGATCAGCTTGCTTGCGCGTTCTATGTTGGATGCTTATATAGTTAACGCTGCTTGTCCATCCTGCAAACATGTTTGGCTAGATATTATAACTGTATTACTTTTGTAAGAATGAACATTATACTGAAACCCTAGATATGGAAACTTAAACTGTTTACATGATGTGAACTTTTTGAGATGTCCTCTGGTTTTGAGAAAAATAATTCTTTTCCCACGATATTATCAAAGTTGTGTGTATCAGGTTACTTGTTTTGATGAAGTTGCATTCTACTCTGCATTCTAGATACTGTCAATGCTTTCATAATTATGTAAAACTCAAACTGGTAACAGGTAGTTTTTTTTGTGGTCAAGAAAATGTAGGTTTTAATCTTTCACTCATCAAATAGTCATGTTAACAAAAAATATATTCTAGTCTAGACTGAGTGATCTTGACCTATTAATATGCATGTTGCATGACCTTGAACTTGTACCTTTTCAGGTTAGGCAGCTCTCAAGGTGTAGCCAACACATACCGCTATTCTGGTTCTAGCCAAAACTCCACACCGTCTTACACAACTGCCTATGTCCCATATTACAAACGCCAGCAAGCAGAAAATGAACGTAAAGAGCGTGAGCGAGCAGAAAAGGAAGGCGGTAGTAATAGAATTTCAGCGCCCACTTCGCTGCCTGTTACTTCCTCAAATGTGACAAGCCCTACCATATCCACTACTTCAAGTACTACAACCATCACCACCCCCACTTCCTCATTCATTCATCACAGGAAGTAAGTGTTATCCACCTTTCCTACATACAACAAATCTGCAGCAGTCAATTACAAACAATTTGTGGAAAATATCTCTTAAATTATATGAAACATTATATTGAACAGAGTTTAAAACGTGGCAAAATGAGAAGTTGCTCATGATGAGCAAATTCTCCTTTTGCCACAATGTTTTCGAAAGTTGCCTGCTGCAATTGCATCAAGTGACCCTCTGTATGTGGGAAAGGGTTAATTTATCATTTCATTTTATCACCTGTATATTGGGTTAAAGTACTGGCGAGTTGACCCGTTAATTATTAGATAATTGTTTGACTTTACAACTTTAAGAATAAATAGAAATTTTATACCAATGAAATTTTGAATATAAAGCGTTGTTACCAAAAGACCAACTGGTCAGATGAACTGAGCCGTCCCACGAGAAAACCAACATATGGTCCCGGATCAGCCTAACATTGCCGCACAGGTCTTACCGGATAGTCTTGTGTGGATTTTCTGTTTCATCATTACTCTATACCTCTATCCCCCTAAGATGGAATGTGTTGGCCCAGATCAATCTACGAAGGCTGGTCTGGGTCGATAAATTACGGAGATGCGATAATGTTGGTTTTCCAGCGGGATGGCTCAACTGTTCTACAATAATGGTGTCTGTATTGTAGGATTCAAAAGACTTCTGTGAAAGTTAACCTCTGAAAGTTCACAATCTACCTATTTCTAAATCAGGTTTCTCAAGCGCAAGCTTTTCCACTATGCTCAATATTGTTATTTTTACCCAAATACAGTGAATTGTTATGGATTTACATCATCATTATCATAATAACCATCATTGCATGTGTATTGGTTAAAAGCATGCAATGAATTGTGCTTAACCTTTTACTTCATATTGTAGTTTAAATATGCTTTGAAAACGTTTGAGGAAAAAACAAGATATGTGAACAATTGGAAATATATATTTATGATAAAAATTAAAAATTGAGCAAAAAGAAGAAACTGTTGGTTTTCAGCAATTTCTCCTTTTCCCACAATATTTATAAAAGTTGTCTGTTGCAAAAGAGCCAAACATTGGCTGTATCAGGGCAAGTGTTTTTTCATGTAGAGAAAATGTACTTAAAATAGTATGAACTAAAATGACTAAACTGCAGGACAGTATGATAACCGTATGAATAGTTTGTGTTTTGACCATTTTGAAACATCATTGTTAGGAAAACAGGCTGTCTTTGAAAACCAACCATAAAGTATAGACAGTATTTGTAGATCCTGTTAAGTCTACATATCCATTCACTTTGTTACCAACCATAAGGTATAGACAGTATGACTAGATCCAGTTAAGTCTACATATCCATTCACTTTGTTACCAACCATAAGGTATAGACAGTATGTGTAGATCCAGTTAAGTCTACATATCCATTCACTTTGTTACCAACCATAAGGTATAGACAGTATGTGTAGATCCTGTTAAGGCTACATATCCATTCACTTTGTTACCAACCATAAAGTATAGACAGTATGTGTAGATCCAGTTAAGTCTACATATCCAT
>JAUELF010280457.1:0-10200 GCA_031471495.1 Clinocardium nuttallii | reverse complement strand
CCATGATGACACTAGGCAGAGATTTAACAGGCCAGAATTCTCTTATACAGTCTTACCTTATCAACATAAGGCCTATCTCTAAAACAAACGAATGTATTTCACATATCACCTAGGAACACTACTTACCTTGATAGTAGAGGTCAATAAGTATTTTCCGGAATAAGTGTCCTTTCTTGTTTGTAGATACAGTTAACAGACACAAACAAACAAACTACATGTGATTGTTGACATAACACTGTGTAAAGCAAACCTAATCACTGTATAAGTGGATAGCTGTTTATTGTCTATGCTTGTTATATAAGTTTAACCCCCCTTTGATGCTGGTACTTGGCAAACACAGAACATTAGATATGTGGACTGACATAGTTAACTTATTATGGCCAGCATTCACATGAAACAGACTTTGCTTGCAAGTTGTCTGGGTTTTCATTGTTTTTGCTGGTTTTCTTCTAAGATTCCTCTATTTCTAGATATAAATGGGCTTAACTTTGTCTTGTAGAAACGAGATTTTCATAGAAATTGCCTGAATTATATCTACATTTTGACCGTCATCTTTGATGAGGCTTTGTCCTTGTAATACTTTTATGACATACTCATCATATCTACGATTGTAAATAATGAAACTATGGCAGATAGAGCTTGAATTATACAATTCTCACTGAGATCTGTTTTCTGTTTCCTGAATATTTCTCATCGCTATGTCGTATTGACGCACTCAGATCGCCGGACAAAAGGTGATCACACATACTGACAATGAGCAGTTTGTGCTCAGGTTGGCTAAACATCCAATAAAATCACTTTGAAATAATATCTTAAACAGCTTACCTTAAATATTTAGACGACTGTTTTACAAATGATGTCATAGGCGATTATGACCTGTCAACAGAAACACCATGTACTACCCCGATAAAGACACCGTGGAGTAAGATGTTAAATACAATGGCATTTTGAATAGTGCACTGCCAAATAACAATACAAAGATAACAACCCTGATCTTCTTGACCTATCCTTGCAAAGTCCACAATCAACCATTTCTAATATTGACGAGATAGTTGTTAACTGAACATTTCGTACAACTGTAAACGTTTTAAATCAAAGCAACACTACAGTTTATGTATAACGTAACTTGAAACTAACATCACGTTGTATACTGCATACATCTGCCGAGTATAACAGTACAACCTGTACATAATAAAGATAATGTACCACACATGGATCAACATCAGTCATTTTGAATACATGTTAGAATGGTTTATTTCATCTGCAAGACGCATCTTAATTCTGAAGATCAGGATTATATAGTTAGCATTTTAGCTGACTCGTTGGTGTCAGGATAAATGTACAAGTATTACTGTATTGTGGTAACATATCAAGAACAAGAATGCTATAATTGGATAACTCTTTTAAACGGGTTTAAGTATCATAAAAACAGGAACAAACTGATCAATATCAAGCTTGTTAGAAACTTCTGTCAAGTTGTGCATATTCTGAAATATTGTAAAGGCTGATCTGAATCTACACCGTTCAGAAATGCCAACCTGTACATCTTTCCATGGATAGGCTCATTCGTGTATTTATGTTTGTGTCCCAAGTTCAGCTCACATACCGATTTAAAGAATGTGATGATCTGTCCATGGTTCGAGTTATTCTAAAGTAATTAAAGAATATGATGGTTTCCATTATCGTTGCTTTCCGCCTTTTCCGGGGATCGAGACATTCTAAAGTATTTAGCTTTCCTCATTGTCCAAACATGGTGTACTGATAAATAAGAATGCATCGAATCGAAATATACAAATTAACACATGAGCAAGACCAAAGACGAACTTGCGTATTGACCTTATTATCAAGGACAGTGTTATTACGACGCCATCAAATCCCCTTATTTCGGCAGATACACATCGGCTGCTAATTGTTGTGTTATCAACAAATGAGCGAGACCAAAGACGAACTTGCTTAGACTTCAGCTGTAATACGGAACGGCTGAATTTAATTTGAGTGTACATGTAGATAATTTCTGTTTTGTATTGTTTATTTATCGCTTGCAAAACGGAGGGAGACATATAATACAGCTAAATACTTGTAATTAAATGCACTTCACCACTATACTTTCGACTGTTTCAGTGATATGATTTAACGCTTTTCGACGCATCTGTATCAGACGCACCTTGGAAAAGTTGTGATAAAATGATCAATTTCTCATTGCGCCACAATGTTTTAAACTCTATACAATTAATATATTTTCATTTATGGCGGTTTTGCAAACCTTTGACTAGAAGTTTACAAATTCGTCTGCTGCAGATTCTATGTAAATACGAAGGCGTTAACATATACAAAATGTATATGTTATAAATGTTTGTCACAGCATTGTATTCGAGAACTCTAACAGTCCTAAATTGTTGTTTCTTATGTATATGTCTTTCATGCAGCCACATGTAAACATATATGTGATCGTTTAGTATATGGGGGAACCGGATGCATTGAGGTTGTACACTTTTTCGGTGTCGGTTGTTTCCGTTATTTTGCTAAATATATGTATATGTATATATAGGATGATCTGACATGAGTAGTCTTTTTATGTGAAGTTTTATTAAACGAACATTTGACACATTTAATAAAAGTTTAGGAAAGGACAACGAATGTCAGATTATTTTTATCACATGACGAAACACAAAAATAAATCGGTGTTTTGCGGTCAGAAAATAGTCCCAACATGTAATATTTAATAAACGGTTAACTAATCACACAACTAATATTGTTATGACCGATAATGGTCGTCCTTTTACCTCGACCGTTTACCGTATACAAGTTCTCAGCCATTTTTGTAAACATTTGCGGCGGATGAATACAAACATTGAATATATATAAAGAAATACGCAATGGGTATACGTAAACGAATAGAACCATTGCCATGTGATAACATGTATTACGAGTTAACGGCAATTGGGTTACATGGTAACATTCGGAGAGAAGTATTATGGTTAAATGCGTTTAAGAATGTATAGATTTTGAAATCCTCTCTAGACAAGAAACAAGTAAAATAATTCTTGATTTATTGTCTAAGAGAGCAAGCCATAAAGCATTGCCATAAAGCCTCAACATTTCCGTTTTAGTAGTACATGTATGTGGCGTCTGGAAGGCCTGTTTCCCTTCAGTAAATGGCATGGTTAACACGGCCTTTAAGGGTATGGCCTTATGTGTGTACCCCACTTTTCAACAATAGTCTAGGGAACCGTTTAGCATCACTTACATTGACAGTTACGAACAATGTAGATCAAGATCAGCTTTCACATTCGTCAAGTATAATCTTGGTCCTCACCCATTTAGCCTTATTAGACTATTTATAAATGGGACCGTATAGGAGGAATAGGATAGATAACAATTTACGTTATTGTTTGTGCTGGTAATGTCATTCGAATGAAATTGTGTTTACTTTATACGTTCATGCTCACCTTGACCAATTTACGTAGAAAATATATCCATATGTACTAATATATAACGCATTCAATGTTCAAATTTATCGAGTTGATCAAATGTAAAAACAAAGTAACAGTATGCAACGTAGCTAAGTTTGTTAAGGATCCCTTAAAAGAAAGATCTTGCATTACATTTCCTAAATGTTATTGTGACATAGAACAATAGTCCCTCTTAATAATCTATACGGAAACGTCATGCTATTGTTTTTTCCTCATATTCTTGTAGTATACATCCTGATTTCCTCCCGTTCGTTTTCCAATTCTTGTAATGTCTTGTGATATATTGTAGATTTTGTATGACGATGCACTATGTACAAGTTAAAAGAAATAAACAATGTTCTGTTCTGTTCTGTTTTATAAATAAAGAGACCTTCTCAAATATTAGTGATGGGATATCTCCCCCACACCAAACAATCAAATCGATTGACTGATGGATTGTTTAACGTGGTGTTCGTCTATATTTCAGTCATTATAAACGCGGGAAGTCCACCTAACAGATGTTACTTGGTCTTCTAGCATATATACTCGTATGTACTCAACACAACATTCGTCCCAGGTAAATAGCTACCTTTCACTTTTGTCAAACATCGGAAGGAATGTTTGCCGAGCTGGGGTTCGAACTCAAGACTTCTTGGTTAATAGTCCGGGTTGTTCACGACTAAGCTTTCGGTGCTCAGCGTTATCAGTGTGGAATCCATCAATCGAATTACATCTTAAAGGTAACCTACGAGGGTTGTTTAATAAATTCGCGGAAAAGTGCTTCTTTTCCGTGAACCGTATGCACAAACTTGTATAAGTTTATTTCAATCTTGAAGTATTATTTTTTACTTATATAAACAACTTAAACAAATTAACTTCTTTAGTGAGATAGGGGCTTGTAGGACTAGCACAATTGTCATCAAAAAAGAGTTGCACCGTCAAAATACCAGGTGTGTAAGTCAAATCTGAATTCACGTCAGGAGTAAAACTTATCAACATGTAACCCCCACCACCACTAAGGCAACGGTTTTCTTTAATCATTAATGGAAAAGTAAATAGTTATCAAGTTTTCTAAGATATTTTTATATGTCTTTTAGACAGTGAATTTGAAATCAAAACGATTTTTACTAATACTTATTGGTTTCTTAGATAATGAACGTGGTACGGTCTCAATATTCAATAAATATACATTAAAAATACAACAATAATTGTTTCTTCTGAGAATGTAGAGATGGTTCTACAATGGCGTTAACCAGTTAAAGGATAAGTTATAGTACGTTTCTAAAACGACTTTTATGTCCAAAGAATGCCAATTAGACAAGTTGCAGCTTTATAAACTTAAGATGCATTCAGTTTCGTACAGACGAAATTGCACCCTGTTCCGGACTGGAAACGACAAATAAGCATTCGACGAAGAAGATATACACCAAACAATATATTTGCTTTGTGTTTTCCAAATGCACCACAAACCTTTTGCGCGTGGCCGTTGTTTTTCTTTACCAACATAAACAGATTTTAACCGTCTAACATCACGTTTTTAGATCACGTTTATCTCAAACTGCGTGTTTTTCTATCGCTACCCAAAGTACAACGGACATTAGAACTAGTAATGTAGATTGTTTTCCAAATCAACGGGTAGAGACCGAAGCGTTCGCCCTGCATTCCTCTGCGTCTGGTGTTTCCTCCATTTAACGTACACAGCGACAATACCAAGGGAAAGATTAAAACACAAACAAACTAGACATGCTATTGGTAGATTTATGCCTGGCACATACAATGGGTTGTCTTTGTGGTTGTGTTTTAACATATTTCGTGTCGTCATTTGTATCGGACACCGCGTCGAATATAGTCCGTTTTGTGTTGCCTTTACGCGGTTTGTTGTACTTGATGAAGTTGGCCATTGGCTGTTTCCGTTCACTTTCATCAAACGGCATTTTCTATCACAATCACACACTTTCGTTACTATCCTTTAATTAGGCCGTCATTGAAGGTCTTAAAACAATGCTTTAACTGTTCATGAGCTACACGATGAATATCTCTCTGATTTCTTTATGAGCATCTGTCAACAATAACCATGCATCCTACTTTCGATGGGTGAATAATTATTTCATAGACGGAGTGAATCTTTTCTCTACCATGAAAATGCATAAAATTGTATCTTTTTTCTCTGATACCAAGTGCGTAGAATTGTATATATTATCTCTGTTACAATACACTGTGTCGTTCCACCTCTTGCTTAGATTGTTTGTTTCATCTATTGACCTGTGACATAAAACAAATATCACTGTGTTAAAAGTGTACACGAAGTTAATTATAAATAGCCCACAGCTAAATGTTTTGGCATTCCTGTTCATTCTATATGGTTCATACGAGTTATATCTTGATGTATTACAATTCAAAACTAGGTCATTAGACCTTATAATGTAGGGTAATTGTCAGTGGAGGAAATGCTCAGCATTATTTCATTAAAACCAAAAGCGAGCACGTGTGTTCGGCTGATAAGATCAAAACAGACCATGACACGGGTGCCATCCTGAAAGTGCCTGACATGCGCACGCATGTTGCGTCGACTCCTTCTTTTGTGTACCCATCACCGTTTACCCCACAGCCTTTTGTTCCCAAGCATCCAATATGTTTTTGTGATGACCCTTCACTCAATGATCAAGTCTTTTTTATGATTTGGAGGTATGAGGTTCAGTACCTGGTTAATAACCTTGAGTTAGCACATCAACAGTCTGCTGTTTTACAAGAAGTAAGATCATCCCTCTGTGGATCGGCTCGTTAAGATAAATGTGTCTTTCGGAGATAAGACTGATTTTTTCCCAAGCGCTTGAGAAGTTTGATTCTCTATACTATAATGCATCTTCAAGAGAAGAATTGATGACGGAATATTTTATTAGCATTCAGTTGCCAGATAAAAGTGTGACTTCATTTGCTTGTAGACTGGAAACACTCCTTCAGAACATTATTAATTAAGGACAAAAATGACCTTGTAAGGCACAAGTTTTGGACCGGCCTTCATTTCGATGTACTTAAGCTCCAAATCAGACACAAATATATTACAAATCCTACACTCTAAAGTACGTCATCAACAGAGAAATTAGTGCGTAATCCAGTGACAGGCACAGCGTTAAGACACAATGGAGTTCCGTTTCAATCGATTTAAAAAGACTATTGAAACAAAGCTTGACTCTATTATATCTAAATTGGGTAATCAAATTGTTAACTTCAGACATGATCGTCGACGAAACACACACTCACAACCACAGAAACCACAGCTACAGCAACACCAGCAACAACAAAAAGAAGCACCAGCTCCAGCAACAGTACGAGATTCAAAACATTGACCACCTTTGTAGAGGGCATTACGGGGGTTGTTTATGATGATGCCCTACCCGAGTCCGATGTAAAAGTGTCCGATTCAAATGTAAATTGTGCACATGCACCGGTTCATAATTTTTCAGATCCTTTTGTAGAAAGACTAATTGGTTCGTCTAACAAGCACCATGTTATATTAAATGGTATTGAGCATAGAAGCCTGGTGGATTCAGGATAAATGGTTACAACTAGCATTCATTCAGCTTTTCAGCAGTTGAAACCCAAAGCCAACATTTTACCCATTGACTCCTTGACATTGTATTTGTCAATTGCTGATGGTTCATCCTTGAAATACATTGGTTATCTCGAAGCAAATGTTTCTGTTCCATTTTTAACATATTTTAGTCTGGAGTATCCTATTCCTGTGATTCCAAACAATGATTTTAACCTGTCATGTCAAGTAGTTCTTGGCATTAATGTTATTCGGCGATGAAAATATTTTGTTTCTTATCAGTGTATTACTGCCGAAGAGATACCTGAAGAGTGGGACGATGCTATGCAGGTAACATCTCGGCATACGTTTTGTGTGGAAGCTTGTATTCGTAAACCAGTTATTGTTGGTCAGTTCGAAACTATAATCATTAACGGTATAGCATGAGACTTAGACAATACATTCCCACTGTTGTGACAGAAAACATGGATGGGATGTCTTCCTTGACCGTCTGTCCTATAGAAGTTAAGGTTAATACTTCGTATTTGCAATATGACTGCTAGAACGCTGTCTTTTAAACCTAAGGTAAACCTTTGTGAAATACTTTGCCTCATAATAACTATGAAACTCCTTTGGAAGATACTTAGGGTTATTCGGTGATACTTCCGTATTGGCAAAAGAACAGATATATATTACCGAGTTCTTGTAATGCAACTGACATGGTAAAGATAACCTTGTAAACCATGTGATTATTCTACAAGACAAGACCCCTTTCGAGCAACCATTTCGAAGTATTCCACCAGTTATGTTTGAAGAAGACCGTCAATATGATAGGGAGTTACTTGAAGCCGAAGTGATAAGAGAATTAGAGTCGCCCTTTCGTTGCAATCCATCAACAATAGCGTGATATTATGTGTGACCTTTGAACCTGACCGTAAACAGTTACCATAACATAGACACTTTGTACAAGCAGATACGGTTTCAGACTTCTGGTTGGTGAACATGTAATTACCGTTTGTAGACCATTTGCGCATGGAGTAAGACATGAGACTGTTAAGGATGATATGTGCAAAACTCGTTTCGTGCAAAAGTGGCAAACTCCTATAAATTACAAACAAATGGTTAAGCTATCACCCTTTCTTTTACCAGACACGGTGTATGATGTGGACCATCGTAATCATTGTGCCACTAGGGCTACTGCTGTCAGAGACATAGATCAACATCAACTGGGCCACCCTGGGAGTGAAGGTGTTTACAAGTCCGCTTCTTGTTCCTCTATTCCTAATGATAACTTGGTCAAAGGCTACATCACAAGGAGTCATTTCATGTAATCAGTACGAACATGCACTTATGTCATCCATTTTAAATCAAGTTTAGAAATTCCGTTTCTTTAACTTCTTGTTAATGTAGTTTAAACATATATTATTACCAAAATAACATGTCATATATAAACATACATATTTATACATAGTTTAACAATTATATAAAGGCAAAAGGGTTCTCTCAACTTAGGAAAGGCATTCCCTAACTTCTTGTTTCATTGTCCTTGTACACTTCAGCTATTCAGTACGAATATGCAATTATGTTATCAATTTAAAATCAAGTTTAGCAATTCCATTTCTTTAACTTCTTGTCTCGTTGTCCTTTTACATGTCAGGTAATCAGTAGGAACATGCACTTATGTCATCCATCTTAAATCAAGTTTAGAAATTCCGTTTCTATTATTTCTTGTCTCGCTGGCATTTTACATATCAGTTTATAAAGTACGAACATGCACTTATGTTATCCATTGAAAATAAAGTAAAGCAATTATGTTTCTTTGACATATTGTCTCATTGGCCTTATACATTTAATGTATTCATTAGGATCATGTACTTATGTTGTCATCCCTTTTAGAACCAATTGTAACAGTTTCATTACTAAAACTTATTTTCCCACTGTTCTTTTATACGACCAGAATTCACATTACGTTCTTTTTCATGCCTTAAGAGGAATCCGCTGTGGTCGAGTTGTTAGCGTCGGGGATTTCGAAACCGGGTGTCCCGGGTTTGATACCCAGTCGCAGCACAACGGTCATGGTGGAGTGCCCTTGGGCAAGGCACATTTCTTAGCCTAGTACTGGTTTGATTACCCAGGGATCATGAATAAGTGAACTGTCGCCGTGATATAACTGAAATAATGTTGAAAGCGGCGTTAAACCCTAATAAATAAATAAATTCATGCCTTAAGAACAAACAGCGAATAGTAGATATATACCATCAAAATTGGTACTCCCGTATTAATACATCGCGTCTAGAAACATTTTTGATTATTTAAACATGATTTCGAATTCATAAGTTAACTTTACAAAGCAACGGAACGAGGTCTCGATTTAAACTTGCCGAGAAATAATATATTATGTCCAAATAACTAAATTGAAAACAAATATCATTTCCTACTTATTTGTTTAAAATACTCTGATCTTAGAACTAAATATATTAAATGATATTACAATACAATATTACAATAGTATATTTAAAATATATCAAAATTTATATACAATGCTAATTTGATGAGTAAAGTATTACACATCATTTTCACGTTGTTAAATATTTTAATGTTCTTCTGTAAAGATCCTTGTCTTTGTTGGGTTTTTGTTTGTTATAAGCATATTGTTTGTTTAACGCAATACAATGTTTGTATTATTTTGTACAATTTAAATGTTTGTTTTTTACTGCAGCTGCTGTGATTGTTGACTGACGCAATATGTTTTTAAAGAATCAAAGGTCCTTATAATAAATGAAAATTTCGATTCTTGTTTATATCAGACTTTATCAAATAACCTTAATCGGGTTTTGTTGCAAAAACCTTATGGGGTATCCAAAGCACATTCAGAGTTCACCTTTTGTGTTCGACTATTATGGTTTTTCGTAACACTGAAGAAATCTCTAGTTTACACTTAGAAGCTGAATTTGTGTTTGGTCATGTTGAAACTAAGTTGGTAAATTTTAATGACATCTATGATGTCATATACTCTGCTATTTAGGTACATCTGCCTAATCAATATTAGTCAGGATCTTCCTTCTTCGCTATCTTGTCGACCAGGTATCATTGGAAACTCTAAATGTCATGTAATTGTCTCTTAGATTAAAGGCTCATGCAAACAATGATTGATTGATTGATTGGGGTTTAACGCCGTTTTTAACAATTTCTCAGTCATATCACGGCGGCCAGTTCACC
>JAUELF010280446.1:0-10453 GCA_031471495.1 Clinocardium nuttallii | reverse complement strand
GAGTCCAAAAAGGGCCATAACTTGCATAAAATGCAGGATAGAATGATCATACTTGATTGTGTATATAGGTGTGATAGTTGGGAAGAGCTGTATAAAGTTCCAATGCAATGCATTAAGTAGTTACTAAGAGACGGTCTCTTAATGTTGTTGCATGCAAAACTTTAACCAGAATTTATATTTGTCCAAAAAGGACAATTACTTGCATGAAATGCAGGTTATAGTTATTTAACTTGAAAATCAACAAAGGTGTGATAGTTGGGAAGGGTTGTATAAAGTTTCAAAGCAATGCATCAAGTAAATACTAAGATATCGACTCTTAATTTAGTTGCATGGAAAAATTAAACCAAGTTTCTTGGTAAACAAATAGGGCCATAATTTACAAAATATACTGGATAGAGATATCATAATTGATTGTTTACATATGTGTGATGGTTGGGAAGGGGTGTATAAAGTTTCAATACTATATATCAAGTGGTTACAAAATGATAATCTACTTACATGCAAAACCTTAACCAAGTAGTGACGCGGACGCGGACGCCGACCTCGACGCCATGGTGAGTAGAATAGCTCTCATACTCTTCGAATAGTCGAGCTAAAACCGAGAAAAATAGCATTATAATTCGTATAGTACTGTTTCCATATCTCGTCCAACAAAGCATAAACTAAACGCACACATTTACCGTGGAGAACAAATATTAATTTAGTATTTACCATCGTTTTATTTTATATCTCGCACCGAAACCAAGTTATTACACATTTTAGCTGAACCCTTTCCCTCATACGACAATTCTGCAGCAGACGACGTTGAACATATTTCGTCAAAATATAGAACATCTCTATAATTGAATGGACTACCTATGACTAAAAGTGGAAAATATTGTGGCAAAAGGAGAAATTTCTCTTTTTGAGCAATATCTTGTTTTGTCACTGTTTTCACAATGCTGTCTGCTGCAGAGAAGTCAGAAACCGTCTATATGGGGGAAAGGGTTAAAGGTATATCTAAATAGACATGTGAGAAATGGCAGAACTTAACGTTTATTGTTTAGTTGGTATTCTCTTATTATTAGCAAGACATATATATATATACATTTATACACATACACAGTTATACAACTTGGGATAATGCGTTCAGAGAATAACGTTCTGTTAACATATTTAATATAAATATACGATAAAGCAGGATGGAACTGAATCTGTATGCACTCTTTGGTTTTGTTTACACTAGAGCTTCGGTTTTGGCGTACAAGAGAAAGCTGTAATATTTGACAACATGAATATATGAGCCCTCCAACGAGAAAACCAACAGTATGGACTCTCTGTTATGTATCGATCCAGATCAGTCTGCGAAGTCCGCGAATTATAATCCGGGCCGAGACATTCCGTCTCAGGGGGATAGAAGTATAGCGTAATGTTTCCTGAAACAGAAAATCCTGCGCGGCATGTTTAGGCTGATCCGGATCTTACGCAGAGTCCATAATTTTGTTTTCTTGTGGAACAGCTCATATATATATAGATAGCTCATGCATTTCCGAACAAAAAAGGTAAAAACAAAAGAGGTAACCGTTCAATTGATAATTAACTATGTTATAAATAACAATCAATTAAAAACTCTGATTTTGTTCAGATCCATAACAACACTGAAACTGAGTTTGAAACTTATGCATACTTAAAACAATTTTATTGTAATATAAGGTAAACCGACGGAAACAAGAAGTCAATGGAAATCCTATATCGCCCACCTGAATAACATAACACTTACATTTACGGAAGGATGTCAAAAGATGGTCTAGTTCGGGATGACCAAATTTATTTTTTAAAAACTACAAGAAAGACTGTACACGTGGTTCAAGCTTAAACAAAATAAAAAATGTAAAAAGGTAGTGTCGTAAAAGGAAAATAATTAAACAAAGAAATGAGCCGTCTCGCGAGAAAACGAACATTGTGGACTCTGCGTAAAGTGTTGATCCGGATCAGCTTTACCATGCCGCGCAGGATTACCCGGATAGACACTTTACCCTCTCGTTGATATATCATTACTCTATACCTCTATATGTCGGAGACGGAATGTGTCGGCCCGGAGCAGTCTGTGCGGACATCTCAGGCTGATCTGGTCGATACGTTACGCAGAGGCCATACTGTTGGTTTTCTCGCGGGACGGCTCGAATATGAATGGTTTTCCAAGACTGTTGTAAATACATATTGTTGACTCCTGGAAGCCTTTTTAGACCAAACCTATTGATTGTAAGGGTTGAAAGAAAAAAGAAGTGTTACGTTTCTCAACACACCTGAACTGTTAAACAAAGGTGATATGTAAATGGAAAGTATGTGTGTTTTTTATAGAAACAACTTGAAGTCTAGTTTTTTAGTATGTTAGCAGACATTATTTGGGAGTTCGGAACTGCCTCCCTTTCACCTCATTCTATTTCATTTTCAGTTATAGGACAGTTGAGCCGTCTCGCGAGAAAACTAACAGAATGGCCTCCGCGTAACGTATCGATCAAGATCAGCTTGCATAGTTCGCACAACCTAATCCGGGCCGACACGTTCTGTCTCATGGATAAAGAAGTATGCAGTAATGATTCCTGAAACAGAAAATCCACAGGAGTAGAAAAGAGTGTATAACGGACCAGCGCGGCATGCTTATGCGTTACTTATCCGGGTCGACACTTTACGCAGAGTCCACAATGTTGGTTTATCCGGGTCGACACTTTACGCAGAGTCCACAATGTTGGTTTATCCGGGCCGACACTTTACGCAGAGTCCACAATGTTGGTTTATCCGGGTCGACACTTTACGCAGAGTCCACAATGTTGGTTCTCTCGAGAGACGGCTCATATCTCTCTGAACTCTGACCCTGAATTATGATCAGTTATATGGAGCGAAAAAAACATATTTTACTTGTTTAGTTTTAATACACTGATTACACTATCTTTTCAATTAGATCGTTTCTTAGGTAAGTTAGTTGTCAGTACTTCTTGTCCAGTTATCCTGACACCAGCTAGTCAGTAGTAATGCTTACAAACACAAAGGAGGGAAAAATCTAACAACCAAAAGTGTTTGGTAAATCCCGACCAGAGGTTGAACTCGCAATCTTTCGAAACCGTGGTGGACGCTCTATCACTATACACAACAAGGTGGTCAGCGACTATAGAACAAGATATTGAAGTAATTCTATGCTGATATGAGCTATTCCACAGAAAAATCCATTATGGACTCTGCGTTATGTATCGACTCAGATCAGCCAGCGCAGGCTGATCCGGGCCGACACATTCCGTCTCAGGGGTATAGAGTAATGACTCCTGAAACAGGAGGCGAAAAGTGTCTGTCCGGTAAGCCTGCGCGGCATGCTTAGACTGATCCAGAATCCACAATGTTGGTTTTCTCGTGTGACGGCTCATATTGTCAAAAAATAACATCAGGGACTATTTCAGTCAATAGCAGTTCTTGCAATATCGTTGCTATTTTCCCCCGCTTGATTCCTTTAATTCGACCGTTGGTCCAATGGTATCTTTACATACACTATCTTTAGTTTATTATATTCAACTTTTGTAAATTATCGTCTATAGTAAACTGATCGTGCATGCTGTTTTAAAAAAACACTGAATTCCACAAATCGCATTGAAACCATGGCGTTATTTTTAAGTAAATTAACGCCCTTTCTTGACACCTTCTTCAGAGTGTCAGTTAGAAGGTAAACGGTGGTTGAGTTGATTCTAAACGACCGCATCTAGCAAAGATGGACCTTGTTGCATTTCCCCTATAGTTCAGCATAACGTGTTGGGATTTTGGAGTCATAATAAGTCCGAGTAGTAATGTCATTCTTTTTATGAATTATAACGTCATACGTACCACCACTTCAGGTTGGTCTAGGTAATCTAAAAGTGTGTGTCGTATGAAATTTACAATAACAATGAATGTACACTACATGGCGAATATGGGACCTGGTATGCCGTCACAAATCAATCACAGTTACGGTTTATATACAAATAGACGGACAGTGAAGAATCTGGAGAGAATGCACGTGTCCAATGTTCTCTTAAGTTGTTAACTCACATGGCCCCCAATCTGCACCCGATGTCTTTGAAAGTATTTTAGTTAAGAAAATGGAAAATATCTATTACAGAAAGTACATTTTATGGAAAGAGTTCAAATTATTATGACAGATAGAGACATTTCTCGTTGGGAGCAATGTATCATCCTATTGCAACACTGTTATCTGCTGCATATGCGTTTATATGCGAGTGTAAGTGGGAATAGGGTAAACTCCCGATTTTGCTTGACGCAGCTCACGTTTCAACAAGATGTAGATCCGCGGGTATCCTGTGTAGACCTGTTCCCACATACAACAAACAGCCATAGGAGGACCATGACAACTTCATGGCTAAACGTTGAAGAAAAATCCTCAACTAATGAAAGTGTCACCTTTAGAAAAGATGTGACAAAAGGAGACAATTCTCAACATGATTTATTTCTCCTTTTGCCACAATGTTTTCATAAGGCGTCTGCTACAGATACGTCAAAAACTCGGTTGTATTTGGGAAAGGGTTTACCATCAGTGTGAGAGACAACTACCGGACAACGGTATGACAATCGGATATTTCCCTCGAGGACATTTATATGTACTTTGACATCATTAAACTCTAGATTAGCGAGCTGATCAATGTTTTCTAATTTATCTTCATAGTCCTAATCTGTGATATCGGAACACAGGGCGAAGTTTTCGATATTGTACGTCACTCTTGCTTTTATCCCGGTCTATGGTCGATATGGGGGTTACTTACTCTTGTCTGTTTTGCTTTTGCTTTTGTTTTGTTTTATTTATTTCATTTGTTCGTCGTTTTCAACAATAGTTTAGTTATATAACGGCGACGGTTCATATATTAATGACCCTTGGGTAAACACATATGTACTAGGAAGCATGGAATTGTGCCTTGCCCATGAGCACTCGATATTGACCGCAGCAACTGGGAGTCGTAACTGAGACGCCCGGTTCTAAATCACTGACGCTAACCACATGGCCATGGCGGTTCCTTGGTCTGTCTGCTGTAGATTTGTTGTACGTGGGAATGGGTTAATTTAAACTGTGTTACGTTTTCTACTTTAGACTTTCGATCCTAAACAAGTACACATGTAATTTATCTTTATAATGTCTATGTAGTGTAGCAAACTATATATATTATTAATGAAATCTCTAGTTCTGATCTAGAGGAAATATAGATTAAACATATTAATGGGTTTACAATCGATATGAAGTTGTTGGGTTTTTTTGTCTTTTTACTGCAGATTTGTTGTATTTGGTAATAGGTTAATTAACAAGAGGGTCAATATGGACCTAAATCCAACATCGTTATAGTGATAGGATAGTAGCAAATGATACTATTTTAAAAGTGAACATGAACATGAACATATTGGCTCAGGTGATCTAAAAACCCTATGTCGCTTTTAGTTTAATCGTTCTAAAACAACTAATATAAAGTCGATTTAAACAAAACCTCGAGCATATTGTTCAATATCATAACAACACAAATCAAATATTAATCCTATTTATTGAGTTATCTGAGTTTTTGTATTACATTCATGTAACGTCACGCACGGGTTTTCCGATGAAACGTCAGATATTGAACGTACGACTATGGTCAACAGCGCACCTAGCGTGAAACAAAACCGAATTACTCCAACAAGATGTTACCTTTTGAATGAAGACGCATATCTAGGTACAGGTGCCGCCAAAACTGACATGTTTCTTTTGAGAATGGTATTTCTAATGTCTCTTGCTGAAAAGAGCAGATAAACATGCGATTAGGAAGACATAATACAGTTACTTTCTGTTCACATTTCATCTCAAATTGATTGGGTCATATTGTAGGCGGTTGTCAGGTGATTTAGAAGTTTGTAAAAGTGTGAACATTCATTAATCTTCACCAAAATGGAAAAGTTAAAATCGAGCCCATACATGGGAAAAAGGTACAATGTGACTTGTGTGAACAATTCAGATCCAACTCAGCCTGTGTATCCTCATATACTGCTCACATACAACCTACTGACGCGTGTACGATGATGTCAACATGTGTAGATTAGTATAAGACGTAACAGCCTGTATCCGAACTGATACGAACCTACACTGTTTGTTCAGAAATGCCAACTTGTACCTTAATTAAATACTTAAAACGTATTTATTTTGCATAAATATACACATTATATGACATTAGAAATGAATATCTAAACTCGTGGATAGAATTGAAAGCGTGTACCCATTCCGTCTCAGGAGGGTATAGGTATATAGGCTAGTAATGATTCCTGAAACAGAAAATCAACAGGAGGCAAATGTGTCTATCCGGGTATGCCTGCGGTATGCTTAGGCTGATCCGGGTCTATACTTTACGCAATGCTGGTTTTCTTGCGGGATGGCTCATATCATGTAATGGACATTTTGAAAACATCGCCAACTTGTTGAAAGCAAATGAACGGCACTCTGTGAACATATACCGTAATGCGGATGTGACAAGTGAAGTTTCAGATCAGATCCACACGGTCTGATTTGGCTCTGCACTGACAATTAGTAAACGAATATTGCAATACACATCTGTAAAATAGTAGGCCTTTTCCATTGTATCAATACACATCTGTAAAATAGTAGGCCTTTTCCATTGTATTTGAATCTTTAGCATGGATGCGGAGACATGTATTTGTCTACACGTGTAATAATAACGTTTAGGTGGTTTACGCGGAGCACCACTCGAATAACGATATCGTTAGAAGGATCTCACTCTGTCCAACATAAGACGAATCTGCAGCGGGCACATACAAACAGGTAATAAATGAGCCGTCCCGCGATAAAACCAACAATGTGGACAATGTAAGTATCGACCCGGATCAGCCTAAGCATGCCGCGCAGGCTAACCTGTACAGACACTTTTCGCATCCTGTGGATTGTCTGTGCCATGAATCATTACTCTATCGCCCTGATACGGAATGTGTGGGTCTGTATTCACCTGCACGGACTGCGCAGGCTGATCTGGGTCGATACATAACGCAAAGTCAATTATTTTGGTTTTCTCGAGGAACGGTTCGAATATATTAATGAAAGGATTAATTGAAGAGGTCAGAAAATGACGTCGCAAAAGGAGAAATTGTTCTTTATGAGCAATTTATTTTTCTTTTGCCACAATGTTTTTGGAAAACCTTTTCAGCACTGAGTTGCGTCTAAATGCATCTGTAGGTGGGAAAGGGTTAAAGTAAGATCTTATTTAACATTAATCTACAGTTAATGAAAGGTATGTTCTGTTTATGTTTATGAACAGAAAAAAACAATTCAACAATCGCTCTAGTGCTGCATGTATTTGTATAGTCATATCATGTTAAATATTCACATATTTAAGTAACGACTGTGTCAAAATAAAACTAATATTACAAATATGTTCATTCTTTCACAAATATAAGACTTTCACCATCGCTAAAACAACGACTTACTTAAAGAATGTATCATTGATGTTGTGAAACCATTGGCAATCCCCGTGTTTCTTATGTAAATACTAACATAGGATCTATATGAACTATTATAATATGTTTATTATACAACAGGATGTTTCTATTATTTAAACTTGTTTAAAGGTGAAACGCCAAGACATTCTACAATGGATATAAGGGTCAAAGTAAACATCGGTAAGCTGACCCCATCCCTTATGACCCCAGCCTGACCCCCTGGGGTTCTCGGGATTTCCTTACTGGCCTCACTCTGATAACAATCTAATCCCGTTTTAACTCGCGGGATTTCCTCTGTAAACAACTGGTCAACGATATTAAAACCTAGCCTGAATTTTCTAAACTGTTAACACAGATCGCATATTGTGGTAAGATTTTAATGAGTAAGAGCCACTAAACACTAAAACTGTAAATCCATCAATATACAGAAGGCCAGGTTTCGTGTGCATGAAGACGGCCCGTTTAAAAAGTTAAAGATATAGACTAGCAACTGTTATCTCAGCTAGATTTGCTCACATACTGTGTTGCTTATAGTATAATGTAATGTAATCGTTCCAAAAGATCAAATCGAGCAAGGGTTCGAACATTTGAACGCTGGGTCAGAATTAAGACGAACGCTCCACCACGTCATTACCAACCTACGTCTAAAACAAGACACTATATAACTGTAGCCTTATATACAGAACATGTTACCAAGTTGTCAAATTTATTGTTAAATCAATGAAAAGAAGGCGTAGTTTATATACAAATTAATAATTCTCATGTAAATTATAAGTGTTTTTATTCCCTTTTCTACCTTGGTTGTAAATATTGTTAAGTGACTTATATGCCCTACGCGGCCGGGTGTTTATATTGTTTGAAGTTTGTATTTATATAATATGTACACATGTCAATAAAATAAAATGTTACTTACTTACTTACTTACTTTGTTGGCTACATACTGTATTCCCAATACAAAAATGAAATTCTTGTAAAATATTAAGAGACGACTGACAATGACAAAGCTTTTTTCATGTATGCCAATACATCGCGCAATCGTAATTGTCCTAAATGATTTGCTTTAACCAGGGATCGAACCTTGGACCTGTTGGTCCGAAGGCGAACGCTCTACATTGTCGCTACAAAAAGCTAGCCCTTTAGCACTGCATAGTAGTATAGTAGTAGTAGTTTCATATGTATTTAATTGACACGTAATACGAATCATATAGGCAATATATGCAATTCAAATGGCTAACGAGACAAAATACAGTTGAGCCGTTCCACGAGAATGCCAACAGTGTGGCCTCTGCGTAATGTATCGACCCAGATCTGCCTGCGCAGTCCGCGGACGACACATTCCGTCTCAGGGGAATAGAGGTGTAGCTTAATATTATATGAAACATAAAATCCCACAGGAGGCGAAAAGTGTCTGCCCGGCTGATCCGGGTCGATACTTTACTCAGAGTCGGAAAATATCTTATTGTCGCTAAAACAACAGTTTATATTAATGGTTTACAGTGTACAAAAAGAGAGACGTGTTTGAACGAGAAGTCAATTAATAAAAGCAGACAACATGGCTGATGATACTATATCGATATACATGTCATAAAGTGATCGCCCCTTTCTGTACCTAGCTATCATTTTAGCAAAACACATATTGACTTCAAAAAGGTGATCTAGCTGTCTATATTAAATGAAAGTCTATAACAAAACATTTAAAGATTGTTAAATCCGCAACCTTAACTGACACTTGGCAATGAAGCACGTCCATCAAAAACGACATTCGGCACTTTGCAAACAGCCAGATTCATTTAGCCTGTGACTCCGCGTAGTCTGTTCATGATCTTTTCCATACGTAACTCGTCGTACAGATATTCTGCATAACTCTGCAATAAGGCTTTGACGAACATCAGTATGGAATCGAGATTTATTTCTAAAACACGGAATGTCGGTTTGCATATGAACTTTTCCACATGATATATACGGAAAGTGAAGACTAAGTTGCGATTCTGCGGCTACACGCGCTCACCAGTCTTTAGTCACCGTACCGAGATCCGGTAGCTCAGTTGGTTGCGACGTGGGCTCTCAATCGAGGGGTTGTGAGTAAAATCCCAGCTCGGCCAATTTTCTTTTGAATTGATAAAAGTCACTGTGACATGCGTCATTTGTCTTTCGCCAATGAGCTAACAGTATATGTGGAACAGTAGCAAGTTGCTTGGAAAGTATGTTGTGTTGAGTTCTGGTATGAGAAAGCCAGGAAACGCTTCAGTAGGTGAACTGGCCGCTTTGATATGACTGAAGAAAAATTGGAAACCCCAATAAATCAAACTTTAGACACCGTGCTCATATGCCGAACAAAAGACCCCCGGCGCGACTCAATATAGATGCATAATTAAAAATATGATATTTATGACATCTGTCACGCACCGATATTACCAAAGGTTCATATACTCAAGATCAGTCGTGCATTTAATCGTGACTTTTGTTTTATATGTAGGTCCCGTTGAACTAAACTTATAACAAGATGTATTGATCAATATCGTTTTTTAAGCGACACTCATTGGTATCAGATGTTGAATCTTGCAATAAAAAAGTGAATTGACTATATCCTTTTAGCAAACATTTGAGCCGTCCCGCGAGAAAACCAACATTATGGCATCTGCGTAATGTATCGACCTGGGTCAGCCTGCGCTGTCCGCACAGACTGATCCGGGACGACACATTCCGTCTCATGGGAATAGAGGTATAACGTAATGATTCCTGAAACCGAAAATCCACAGGAGGCGAAAAGTGACCATCTGGGTAAGCCTGCGCGAAATGCATAGGCTGATCAGAGTCGCCACTTTACTCACAGTCCATACTGTTGGTTTTCTCGCGAGACGGCTCATTTGGAGTCTACGTGGGGTGTTCGTTCAAGAAGTAGGAATCCGCTGTGGTCGAGTGGTTAGCGTCGGGGATTTCGAAACAGGGTGTCCCTGGTTCGATCCCCAGT
>JAUELF010280436.1:0-10453 GCA_031471495.1 Clinocardium nuttallii | reverse complement strand
TCTATATGTATGTATAAATGTATATGATGTATTTTGGGCCAGTGGCCTTTATCTACAAATAAAAGAATTGAAAAAAAAAATTGATATCGTATATATGATATTAGGGTATCAGTAAATGTAAGGATCGGATGAGTTGGTTAAAACTCTTTTTTATTTAAAGTCTAATTTACATGTACATCTTATAAAACTTCATATCAAATATATAAATAAACAGATTGAGACTTTAAATCGAGTTATGAATGCTGTTCTCTTGTTAGATACTGCCTTACATTATTAAGGCATTTCTTTGCAGATTTAGGGATGGGTTTAACCGTTTAGTTGCTGTCAGCAGCTGTTTTTGTGTGGTGTAACAGGAATGTACGCAAAGCTTAGGATTGTAGGACGGACAGATAAGAGACAAAGAGTTTAAGATTATCTTTGATGAAATGGACAAGTTAAACACATTAAAAGATAAAATAAGACAAACAAAACACGAATTTAATCCAGATGAAAACAGTTTCTTATATAATAAGAAAGATACGATGTTATGACTTTAATTTAATAAAACGAACAGGTTTATAATATGCTTACACTATTTCAATAGTAAAACTTTCAGAATCACTATTTTTGTATTAATCTTCGAATGTTTACAAAATAGCTGAAAACGTAACTTAGTTTTTCACAAACGTCAAGATAGACGGACGCGGTAAAGGGACCATTGTCTATCATAAAAGTATGTGTTGTATGATTAGTTAACATTTTATTCAGTGTTATATGTTGGGAATATTTTCTGAAAGCGAATAACCGATTTTCTGTTTGTATTTCTTAATGTGATAAGAAGAAACTAGCAAAGGCTCGCTAAATAACAAATTTCTAAAACTCGTTTAATATAACTTAACATGAAATGACATCTCATGTCAGAACCTATATATAAACTACTTTACATCATGTTATATTTCCCTCTGGGTGCCTTTTTTTGTTTATATTATCTTAAGTGTAAATACCCCACACATTTTAGTATTCCAAAATTGATTTGATTACCTGCTTACACTATCCCACACGTCGATAAAGGTTTAGAGCAGGGTAACATATAACCAGTTAAGATAAATATGCTTTCAATCTAAAGCTAGATCAATCATATAAGACCTTATAACCGCTCAGACAGAAGAACAAATTCAGCCAGTGTGTTGTTAACTGAAACTAGAAAAGATGATAGAAATCCCAGTTTCCACAGGGTAGGTTTTGTTCTTTTTATAACTTTGTTTTTTATTTAGGGTTTTAATGTACCACTTAATTGTGGTATATTTATAAAAAATATACAAAAATAAAGTGCTTAAAGTTTTCATTTAATTAATTCCGTATTCTAGTTGATTACATCCTATTTAAAAAAACAAATAATTTATTATTTGTCCCTAGCAACAGACGTTAACGTTAAAGTATAATTACAATCTAAGTCAGCATTGAATAACTTCAATTCCTTTCTTAGAAGAAGTTCAACCTTACTGAACGCTTTGTTCGTGTTCGAATATAACAATAATGTTATAATACAACGATTTATCACAATCATCACGTCTCACCTTATAACGATTCTTCACAGGAGTGATTAATGATATGTTGCATGTATCTGTTAAATAGTAGAATAATAAAATGTATTGATAGTTTCTAAACTAGTTCCAGATGGCTCATATGATTTTAAGATTGGTAGAGCGGTGCGAATGGTTGCTATATTACTAATAGTACTAGTTGCGTTTGATAAATAAGCAATAGCCATATTCAATAGTGACCAATTTAACAATATGTATTGATTGTTTGGAGTATTAGGCTGCTTTAAACAATTGTTCAATTATACCACGGTATTTCCTGTGTATGTTACCAGAGCTACTGGTCCATTTATCCGGAAACCAGCCAGTCATTCGTAATGCTAACCCCGCAACAGCCATTGACACCATTTTCAAAGTATTTTGTATGACCCTGCCGGGGATCGATCCTAAGACCTCCCGCTCCGAGGTAAATAGATCAACATCTATAATTTATCCTTTGGAATTAAGAACACTCCGAGATATATATTGTTGGATATTTATCATTAATTTGTAGATAAGATTAAGATTGGATTCCCTATCTGAAATAGCGTTCCAGTTTCAAACTCGTTTTTGTTGACCTGATATGATTGTTGTCAATCAAGTTGATACTATGAATGCAACTGGTTCTTCTCACACATTCTACTATCTCTTTCGTAAGAGATAAATGACGCCCGTAACAATACTAAGAAACTGTAAATCACAGAGCAAGGGTTAGACCGTCTGTGCTATCGCAGATTAACGTCTGCTATTATAGTGCATGAGGAAATGAATGTTAAATATGTTGATATATTTCAAAGTAGATTTCAAGACCTTTGGAAAAGGTTTATAGTGCATGAATTTCATTAATCCGGCAATGAGTTATCAAGTGTGTTTTACTCTTTTATTACATAATCTGCAAACTGGTAGGGTTTATCATGGCGTTTATCATTTTATTATGCGAGCCTTTATGCAAGCATTTAGGGGAAAACCTTGTGATACTTGCTACGGCGGTTGGAAAAGCAATTGCTGTTGTGATAGGGAAACCTTTAGATGCTATCGCTGTTTTTATTGCAAAGATCAAGAACCTATTTATGGATAGTAAGATTGACCTCAGTAGAGCCAACTATGCACAAGAAGGAATATGTACCTTTTTAGGTATAAAAACTGATGTTAAACATGAATGATTAACATTGGACAATTATTAATGGAAAATGTAAAGTTTGATTTTTAAATATTTAGTACATGTAGTGACGTATGGATTTGGAGCAATGCAACTTAAACACATTAAATCACTTCATATGCAAAATAAGCAAAGAACATGTCAACGATAACTTAGTAGTTTTGAGGAGAAAATATGAACACAAATCTTAATTTCATTTCAAATTCAGATGAAAAGAAATATATTCATTTAATTGTAACTATTTGTAAATAAAGAAAGTACAAATGAATTTAATTTTTTTGACATAATTCCTATTAAATATGTTCTCTTACACTGAGTTTAACAGCTTGTAATGAATGTTGTTTATTTACCGATCACTCTCTGAATTGAAATGATAAAATGACAGTCTGGTATATGTTCTGTCACTGACAGTTAAGTGATCTGTTAAATGCGGATATTTTCTGTTTCATCTTGTGTTACAAACGTACAACTTACTTTTTATAGTTAAGCTTTGTGTTCAGAAATTGTATTTTTGAGAGTTCGTTTGTTGCTCTTTTTATTTGGAAAGGAGCAAGCAAACTAACATTGTGAACTTTACGTCAAGAATCGACCATGATCAACCAAAGCATGCCAAGCAGGTGAACCCGGACAGACACTTTTCGCCACCTGTGAATTTTCTGTTTCAGAAATCTATACGCTATACCTCTTTCCCTCTGAGGCGGAATGTGTTGTCCCGGATTAGCTTGTGCGGAATGCACAGGCCGATCCGGATCGACACATTGCTCAGAAAATTATGTTGGTTTCACATTATTCGGCTTATTTGCAATATTACCAAGTGGGGAAGATGGGCTTAACTGCTAGATCAATGTTACTAGTTTACCATGCAGCCAAGGATAAATTTGAATTTTAAACCAAACTTCTGATTCTGCTGCGTCTTATTAGGAGTATGAACACGCTGGGGTTATCTGTTATAGTAATGTTTCATATTAACCATGCAGCCCGAGACAGTTTTGAGTTTATAATGGTTTTAACAAAATCTGACGCTGCTGCATGATACTCTAATTATTTCAAAAGTAATGTTTTGATAAGTAGTTCTCATTTCATTTTTGATGTACATGAAGCAATTGTGTTTTAGATAACCAAGTGTGCATAAATTATATAGAACATTTGAATGGTAATGATGTTTCAGTTTTAAACAGTTTACAATTTAGCTTTGTTGTGAACTTATAAAATAATCTTTAAAGAAAATATCAATGTGAATTTTCTTCCGCATATTCTATATAATTGTTGTTTTATAAAATATTTATTCAAAATAAATTGTTGATCCTTTGAATGTTACTTCTCAAAACAATAATCCACTAACCAGACTTTCCAAGTAACTGGCTACTTTTCCATATAAACTGTAATCTAAAACGAGCAAGACCAATAACACTTGTCTCATAGACTTTTGTCAAACGTCGGAAATAATGTTGGCTGACCTGAGGTAAGATTTACATCCACTGGACTGAAAGCTTGCGTCACTACTAACTGAGCTACAAGGTCTCGGTAAATGAAGATATTTTCAAGTTTAATAACCAATGGTATAGATGAGAATACCTTGCATCCGGAACTTCAATTGAAAAAGTAATGCTACCTAAACACTCGCTGCATACAACGGATACTTGTTTACAATTAATCTGCCGCAGACGACTTTTTAAAGAATTCCTCAAATCGAACAAGCAACGCTATCGAAACACTCGCTGAATGCAAGATATACCACACTTCTGCAGCATATGACTTTCAAAACATCTGTAGGAATACTTTGAAATATTTCCATAACTCAAGGTATACTTAATTTAGTTAAATACTGTACGACAGGACTTCTTATTATCGCAAAAAAACATTGTCACAGTGTTCTGCAGTTTTCACAGTGTTCTGCAGTTTCCACAGTGTTCTGCATATTTCAAAGGGTTCTGCAGTTTTCAGAGTTTTCATTGTGTTTTGCAGGGTTTTTTCCTGTAGTTATTCTGCAGTCCTCACAGTGTTATGCAGTTGTCGCAGTGTTTTGTTGTTTTCATTGTGTTATGCAGTTGTCACAGTGTTCTACAGTCCCCTCAGTTGTTTTGCAGTTGTCACAGTTGTCTGCAGTTGTCACAGTGTTCTGCAGTTTTCACAGTGTTTAAAGTGTTTTGCGCTTGTTCTGCAGTTGTCACAGTGTTCACAGTGTTTTGCGGTTGTTCTGAAGTTGTCACAATGTTATGCAGTATTCACAGTGTTCTGTAGATGCGTCAAGATGCTTCTGCATTTTGGAAACAAGTTTCAAAATTTGATTTGACCAAAGATTGAATATTCTCCCCTTCTCGAAAGGTCAAGATGAATCGGATGAAAACTGGAACACCGACTGAGAAATTGATTATAAAATACGTTTAAAGGGCTCGGTGATTTCCGTACAAGATCGTTAGAGATCGGTAATATTCGTGGGATTATCGGGAGTTGCGATAGGACAGTCTTTGATATTTAGTCGTGGAACTTGAACTGTCGACTATTCCTTTTCAGTGAATGACTTTTCATTCATTTCAACTAAAATCAGTAGTCATCTACAAATGACCGTCTCCGTGCTGCATTGGTTAGAGCGCCCACATCGGTAGCGTGGGACAAGGGTTCAATGGGTGACATCAGAAATGGGCTGAACAGAAAAGAAATTACCCAACGACCCCCCGTCTGGTCAAACACTTTTAAAATATGCTGTAATTGCCAAAGTCTGCCGCTTAATTGTAAGTGTTCTTTCGTAAATAGGTAGCACCTATAGATATATTAATAATGAATCAGATACCTTAACTTGAAAAAGAAGAATCACTATGTCGGTTTTATCTTTCGTTTGTTAAGGTGACCCAGTTCACTTGATGATTAATATGTGTCGTAAAATATACCGATGCATTGATTTTGTACCCAAGCACCTTATCAGTTTACAAATGTTAAACATCTAGTTGTTACATGAGTATCCGTTGTGTTTTCATTAGATTGCTTTCTGTTAAAGAAGGAAACAAAATCAGTTGAAAGATAGCCTCCACACTGAATTACAAATGGTAAACATCTATTAGTTAAATTGATTGATTGGGGTTTAACGCCGTTTTTAACAATTTTTCAGTCATATCACGGCGGTCAGTTCACATACTCATATGTTTCCTGGTTTTCTCACACCAGTACTCCACACAACAATCTTCCCAAGCAACTGGCTGCTTTTCCACATAGACTAAGCCCATTGGTGAAAGACAAATGACGCATGTCGCATTGACTTTTGTCAAATGTCAGAAAGAATGTTGGCCGAGCCGGGATTCGAACTGACGATCCCTGGATTGACAGCCCTCGTCGCTACCGACTGAGCTAATGGGGCTCGGCTAAAGGAGTATACGTTGTGTTTTCATTAAATTTCTTTCTGTTCAAGAAGGAAAATAATCAGTTTAAAGATAGCCTCCACACTGAATTACAAATGGTAAACATATATTAGTTAAACGAGTACACGTTGTGTTTTCATTAGATTGCTTTCTGTTAAAGACGGAAAATAATCAGTTTAAAAGATAGCCTCCACACTGAATTACAAATGGTAATCATCTATTAGTTAAAGGAGTAAACGTTGTGTTTTCATTAGATAGCTTTCTGTTAATAATAAGAACTGTTGGTTTTATGCAAAGAAAGAGATATGAACCTGTACTATATATAAAACCAAACCAATGTGAGAAATCAGACTACAAATATATTCCAGGAAACGGACAGTAAACCCACGCCTGAAGTAAACGTATCTTCTTAATTAATAACAAGAGGGTGATGATGGCCCTGTATCGCTCACCTGATTTCTTCTTCTTCAGTTTAGCCATATACGCCCAGGCCCTTGCGGCCATAGTTTCCGACAAATCACCTTGGCTTGAAGGAATCTGATAGAGGGTTACCCTAGAAACGTTTCTACGAACTTATTTGAAAATCGGACAGATACTTGCGGAGAGGAAGCTATTTTAAGTTTTTACTATAGCCTTATAAGGCAAAATAGCCCCGCCCCTAGGCGGCCATGTTTTTCGACCAATCAACATGGCTTGAAGGAATCTGGTAGTTGGTCACTTAAGGAACATTTCCAAAAAAACATGGAAAATCGGCCCGACACTTTTGGAGGAGAAGATGTTTTAAGTTTTCACAATATCCATATAAGGCAAAAAACCGCCCCCTGGTGGCCATGTTTTCTTAAACAATCAACATGGCTTGAAGGAATCTGATAGAAGGTCAACCTGCGAACATTTCTACAAAATTATTTGAAATTCGGCCGGATCAAAAATAAAGATCGATTGCAATTGAGATAAAGGAAGACAGAGTGCAGTAAACCATTTTTGAGGGAATATACCGAAATGAAAACTTCACTTAAAAGTACATTTAACATGATTTCCCTTAATTTGACATTGTAACCTGACTCAGAGTCAAACTTGGCCGATATATCAACAAGATAAACAAACTGAATTAGTTGCATGAAGACTGGTTGATAACATTGGCCTCTAGAGTGTTAACACGCGAATTGTTGACGAAAGACGACGGTATGGTAACGTAATCAGGATCTCCAAGAGAGGTATGATTATCAAATTTAAGCGGTGCCTTTAGCAACCAAATATGTTCCTGCCTATGTATTTAAACGGCCAAATTAATTGCTACACATCAAGTATTAAGGATCTAAATATTTACACGGTTTTGCAGAAGTCATTTGAAACCTTCTCCATGACATATTTGCGAACAGTGCCGGCACATCTTAGACTTGTCGCAAACAAATTATGTTTGTTTCCAGATGTGAAGTTTTTAAAGAAACTGACGTGAAATTGTGCATATATCATCCCTTTGTTAAAAACACTTTCCAACATACAGCAATCTGTAGCAGACAATTATAACACAAAAAAAATAAAAATGTAAAAAATATCTAATAATGAAAATGAAATTATCAAAAAGAGTTGAAAAGGTTTTGACAAAAAAAGAAAGAGATCACAACGAAGGTTTTCTCTTTTGACACACTGATTTGAAAAGGTTCATTCATATATATATATATAATCAGATGCATTTTGTCAATTCATGTATTGCATATGTAGAGTTTTTCCATATATTTGCCGGAATAATTTAAAATGTTCTGATGCAGATGTGTTGTTTGTCAGATATAACAATTATAAAATTAAACATGTGCATTTTTGGATCAAATCTGGAACAATAACCATAATTTTTTGTCTACATATAATTCGTCATTTATCTGTTCAAAACTGACAGCTTCAGATTTGTTATGTTCGGAATCCTGTTCCAAAAATGAATCATGCATATTACACGTCATAGACGCAGTTAGGACGAGTGACATTTAAACAATAAATAAGGAAGTCGTTTACATGTGCCCGTCTAGTTTTGAAAGATAAGCTGTTTGAATATTTTTTAATTAAAAACATAGAATAAAGAATATAATTATTCCGTGAGCAATGAAGAGGAACTTGGAGTCGGCATGTGTTACTTGGATAAAATAATAACTTTTTTTCTGTTATATCTCTTATATAATTATGCGTGTATCAGTTTCTGTTTTAAGCACGAGTTTTGATAACTTCAATACCCAGAAGATGGGCATTCCAGTTGGATGTTTTAGTATCGAGGTGTGATCTTGATAATATTACATTTCCAAAGCCATGACCAAAATATTAATAGTATACATATCCCATCTTGTAGCAAAGTGACCTATTTGGGATATAAGCCACTGATGTAACAGCTGTATGTGTTTCCGAAGCTATCATTTGCATCATCATTACAAGCGGGAAAATTAGATTAATATTGACATTATGTTACTTTTCAGAAGAATTCGTTAACACATTGTCACTGTACCTGCAGCTTATTTATAAACCTCGTAGTTCATGATTACATGTACCTTAGTTTCGGTATTTCTTCATTATCAAAGTGAGAAGTATAGACCGTATTCAAATAGACACATTACACACATGACAAACCAACTAAGAATGCGTAATCAATAGGTCGAATTTACTCCATATTCGTTCTTGACTTAGATATCATTAAGACAAATATTATAACAAGAATGCGGTCGATACCTACACAGCGCTTGGGTCGTCCGGTTAAGGGAGAGGTTGGCGTTTGCACGCTACCGCAACAACTTAGTTCCAAGTGCATTGGCGCCTGAAAATGAAAAGCATGGTATCGTGCATTTCACTGCCACTCTCCCTCTTTTGTAGGAAATCGGCCATGCGTCTCCCGATTAGTGTGCGATCAGTATATGACGAGGTCTTAGGTCCGAGTTAAAAGTAAAACTATGCTCGCGAGGAGTCTCGGCTTAAAACGCCTAGAAATCCGCCACAACCTACTCTCAAACCTATCGGAAGGTAATTGTGACTGTTGTTTAAGTAATACTAAGCAGTCTACATCTTTAATTCTGATGTCGAAAAGTGACAGGTTTTTTTTACAGCATTGCAGTTTGTTCCTCATAGCATGCTTTGCTACAAATCATCCCTTTATTGTATAATCGATCATACCTTTGAGACTCACTTTCCCCGCGCTTCAAATGATTCACAATTCACGTGTATTTCAATTTTGATAATATAGCATGTGAATAATAGTGAATGGTTGCCTATTGAAAACAGTCTAGTATTAATGATACAGCCTTGAAATAACAATCGGTGACGATATACCAGTGTTTTAATATAATTTCTCTAAATATGAACAGTAGTTCAGCTATATCATTACCTTATGTATTCAATCTACTTAGTGGATTCTATTTACATATGTATGACTATCATAAACTATCAAAATCTACCAACGTAACGGATCCTGTTTACATGCATGACTCTATCGGAGTATGTACAATCTACCAACGTAATGGAGTCTGCTTACATGTATGACTCTATCAGAGTCTCTACAATCAACATACGTAATGGAGTCTGTTTACATTCATGTCTCTATCAGTGTCTCTAAAATGTACTTTCATAAACGAGTCTGTTTACATTCATGACTATATCAGAGTCTTTACAATCTACCTACTTACATGTAATATAGTCTGTTTACATGCATGACTCTATCAGTGTCTTTACAATCTACCTACGTAACGGAGTCTGTTTACATTTATGACTCTGTCAGAGTCTCTACAATCTACCTTCTTAAACGAGTCTATTTACATTCATGACTCTAACAGGGTCTTTACAATTTTTTTCTTAAACAGTACAACAAACAGTTATATAGAGTTTTGTGTTCATGAAGGAAAGGAAATTACTTTGATGAGCAGAGACAATAGGAACTTTATGGATCTGACAACTGCTGAGCGTGTTTATGTAGAGCTGGCACATTTGTGATTAAAAAAACTTACCACACCCTGAAAACAGAACTTGGCCTATAGTCATTGAAAAGAATAAATTGACTCAAAATCATATCTAATAAATCCAATCATAGCTGTTATCATTTAACACTTGGATACAGCAAATTCTCTCACATATATCAGACTGCAACATACTTATTTGAAAACAGCTCGGCAAAAACCTGTATTACATCCATCAAAGGTCATGTATTAATTGTATTCAATAGAAAACATGATAAGAGAAATTACTTGTCAGGATTTTCTTATTTTGCAACAAAATTATTTAAAGTTATAACTTCATCATTTTAAAGCCGAGCCCTATTAGCTCAGTCGGTAGCGACGTGGGCTGTCAATCCAGGGGTCGTGAGTTCGAATCCCGGCTCGGCCAACATTCTTTCCGACATTTGACAAAAGTCAATG
>JAUELF010280425.1:0-10454 GCA_031471495.1 Clinocardium nuttallii | reverse complement strand
GTTCTTTGTATCGATGCTGTGGTACTCGGTGGACGAGGCGGTTTGTCGGGAAAGTATGCCAGAACCAAAACAAACAGGACCGCGGCGATTCCTACATGGGTATACATGAGGTTGGAAATTCCTGACTTCATTTCCTGAAGGTTTACAACCGTGTCTGCTTCATCAGTTTCATTACGGACTGCTTTAAATGAATTATTGGCTTCAATTGTGGCCACGTATATTGGCCCTGGTACGAGTCTGGGGCCAATTACAAAGGATATTGATACTCCGAAGTAATTAAAGAAAGACCCAATAGCGGTAGCGATGGGACGTTCCTCAGCTGGGAACCAGACTGCAGCTGCAAGAGGTGCTGCTGCAAATGTCATTACACCAGTTATGCCATGTATCAAGGAACTTAAATACGCTAACGGAGTGAAGATGTTTTGTTCCAAGGTAAAACAACGCATCGCGGTACATAGTACCAGCAACGAGACACACACAACCATCGAAAACCGCAGTCCTTTGGTGTCCATGAGCATTCCCCCGGGAATGACTAACAGAAAGAATGAGATATTACCCAAGTTCGGTAAAAGCGCCACAAGTCCATCAGACCACCCGAACACCACCCCTAGTGATTCCGAAATAGGTCCCCATGTGTTCCAAACTGAAGCTGATGTCAAACACGCAAAGCTGAAGTTAGCCAGTACGCACCACCTTCTTTTGTAAACAAATGTCTCCGATCCTTGCGCACTATCACCGATGAGTGGTTGTCGTTCAGATTTAGCTTCGCCATTTCTTTTAGACATAAGGGGGCTATCCATTTATATGATTTTCATCCACCCTGTCACCACAAACATCACTATACTATTCCGAATAGAAGTTCTCGTAAGTTCTTTATCGTAACCAGCCTTTGCATCAGTGTCGTTACAACTTACCCGAATGTATGCAGCATAAATGCAACAACTTTATATACCTTTGTTACGAAAAATAGTTACATCTTTGTGGAAACATCGATTTATAATTATCGTATGATACAGATTCATAAATTATGCGACATCATGACACCCTTGAATCGTGGGCTAATTTCAAAACGTCTTTTTTCTGATCTATGCTTAATCGTGGTAACAATAAGTTTTCCTATATCCCTTTTATAGAGGACTTTTGCTTCAAATACGAATTGTAAAACACCGTGGTAAAAGGAGAAGTAAATCCAAACGACATCTTTTCCTTTTATAAAATCTTGTTTGTATTTGTCAGACGTTAACTTTCCATCCCAAGTCGTTCTTAAAGCAGGTAATTGTTCAATATAGTATTCCGTAACTGGATAAGCCGTCGACATATAACATATATTGTCTTACAATCGTGAAGTATGGATGTCGTTATAAAAGTAGAAATTTGGCACTGCCTATTAAAAGCAATTTAACATTCCTCTTGCTGTGTTATAACTGAACTATTGTTGAAAATCGGAACGAAATTCCCAGTATAGGATTGCTAATCAACATAATTACGAAATCGGATAATTGCACGGCCAGAACGACGGATATGTCTGATTGATGTATTATTAAATAAAATGTAACTACATGTTATACAAGTTGAAGTTACGGCGGTTCGGAACGAAACTATCGATATTGTACAGATTACTTTAATAGCCTTAAGCAAGGATTAACACTTTGACATGTTATCTACAGTATTGACACCTTATACAAAACGCGTATAATTTACCTGCAGTTTTTAACAAATAAGAGTAGGTAAATATCTTAAGTATCGTCAATTTATATATACATATTTTTTAGAATACTCCTGATTTGTATCGAATATTCGAATCATGGTATAGTATTCGAATATTCGTTGCCATCCCTAGCATGTATATATAGGCATCCGGACAATAACACAAACTATTTAACAATCTCTTGCTAAAGCAAATGAGTGAGACGATTATATCAACTCGTAAGGAGCTGGCGATGTCATGCAATCATAGTTGAACTTAACATTCAAGCCTTATTAAATATTTAAGAACAATACATATTTGATTTACTTGAAGTTTATTTTCATTAATTAGTACATATCAACCGCAAAGTCGACGTTTATCCTGGCGATTTACCCTTTTCCAGTTATATAGAGTTACATATAACATACGAAAACCGACCTTATAGACGTTTCGACCGGCGAATATCAGGATCAGCCTTCGCCCCCGTGCATTCTGATCAGGTCTTCCCTGTTCGCTATCTATTCACACAAGCAAAGTGTTATCCTATAAAGAAGTACTATGATATGTGTATGCATTTTGAATCGATTAAAGTTCACGGTAATTGAGCCGTCCCGCGAGAAAACCAACAGTGCGTAAATTATCGATCCGGATGCCGCGCAGGCTTACTCTGATAAACATTTTTCGCCCCCTGTGGATTTTCTGTTACAGTTACAGGAATCATTACGCTATACCTCTCTCCCCCTGAGACGGAATGTGTCGGCCCGGATCAGTCTATGCTGATCTTGTTCGATACATTACACAGAGGCCATAATGTTGGTATTCTCGCGGGACGGCTCATATCCCTTTTCCCCAATCATTAACAAAACATATTTAATAACGTGGTTATTTTTACTTGACAGCCTTCAAATCAATGTCGGATCGTTTATACCTCTCAGGAAACACGAGTAACAACGGTATTGACACACATAGCGCACCAAGCACGATCCAGTTCAACTAATTTATCCCTATATTAGGTACTCCAACAAGGGACAAGAAGATTGTCCCAAATAAAACATACACCCATGTGTAAAACGCTCCGGTTACCCCCTCCCCAACAGGGAAGGATGCTTCTACGGCCATTTCGTAAAATAATGGTGTTGTTCCATTAGTGAATATTCCTATTAATATACATGCAGAGTACAATGCTGGTAAACTGAACGTGATAAAGGAATCGCAAAGCAATGAGAACCAGATAACACAAATGACTGCGCATGAAAACATTGTAGTCAGAAAAATCTTTCTTCGTCCGTGAAATAAAATTGAATACTTAGCAATAAGTATTCCCGCTAAACAGCCTATTACGGTATTGAAAAATCCCATCCATCCTGCGTCTACTTGGGAGACCCCAATTGCTTTGATGATGACGTCAATAATGGCAATCCATGTACCAGAGACACCTACCGGCAATGCACCGGCCATCATTACGATCCAGAGCGGTCCGTGTTAAAAGATCTTTTGTAGAGCATCCTTGTAGTTCGTTCTTTGTATCGATGCTGTGGTACTCGGTGGACGAGGCGGTTTGTCGGGAAAGTATGCCAGAACCAAAACAAACAGAACCGCGGCGATTCCTACATGTGTATACATGAGGTTGGAAATTCCTGACTTCATTTCTTGAAGGTTTAAAACAGTGTCCGCTATATCAGTTTCATTGTGGACTGCTTTAGTTGATTTATTGGCTTCAAATATGGTCTCATATATTTGTCCTGGTACGAGTCTGGGACCAATTACAAATGATATTGATACTCCGAAGTAATTAAAGAAAGACCCAATAGCGGTTGCAGTGGGACGTTCCTCAGCTGGGAACCAGACTGCAGCTGCAAGAGGCGGTGCGGCAAATGTCATAACACCAGTTATGCCATGCATCAAGGAACTTATTAACGCTAACGGAGTGAAGAAGTTTGGTTCCAATGTAAAACAACGCATCGCGGTGCATAATACCAGCAACGACACACACACAATCATCGAAAATCGCAGTCTTTTGGTTTCCATGAGCATTCCCCCGGGAATGACTAACAGAAAGAATGAAATATTACCCATGTTCGGTAAAAGTGCTATCAGTCCATCAGTCCATCCGAACACCACTTCTAGTGATTCCGAAATAGGTCCCCATGTGTTCCAAACCATAGCTTGTGTCATACAAGCAAAGCTGAATACAGCCAGTACGCACCATCTTCTCTTGTAAACAAATGTCTTCGAGCCTTGCGTGTTGTCACCAATGAGATATTGTTGTTCTGATTTAGTGGAATCATACATTTTGGCATATATGTTTTATCCATCAATGTTTAATTTATACGTGTTGTCCATTGAAAGTTTTGTATGTATAAGTGGAAATCCATATTCCGCTGCAAATTTTGATCACGTATATAACTACGAATCTAAGGCCGTTGTTCTTGCACACCAAGTTATGTTCTATAATGTGACAAGCTTTAGAGTTGTTGTCAAAACAACTCGCCAGACGTGTTATAACGGCAAAAGTACGCAACGGTATAGTGTAACGATATAAAGTTACCTGTATGTGGCATTTAACATTTGATAAATACCCTAATGGAATAGTTTAACCCTTTTCCACCTGGAGACGCATTTTGACCCAATAGTAGCAGACGGCTTTTGAAAACATTGTGGCCAAAGGTGAAATTGCTCATCTACTTTGGCCACAATATTTTCAACTTTATTTACCAATTTGGATAATTTTCAGGTTTGTGTCACTATGTTTTCAAAGTCGTCTGCAGATATGTTGTATGTGGGAAAGGGTTAAAGGGCATGTAATTATTATAAATAATGCAACATCAGGCCCCCGTGGATTAGTGTGCGAGTTATGTTTAAAACGATGTATCTGTTTCATACTAGGTATTTTGCAAAACGTTACTATAACTGATTTGCAGACCGACAACTTGCGAAAATGAGTTATTCGTTGTTGGTTCAAAACGATACTTTTCTTGGAAAATGGTTTTTACTCTGGAGCATAGTTGTGTTTCTATTTTGCTAGATATTAAACTTTTCCGTGATAATTCAATAGTAGAGTGTTGTTAAAGATCCCTAATTGACAGTGAATTGAGTAACTGTTATATTAAACAACTGCAGAGTCCGAAACTATAACACTCTGAAAACGTTCTCAGTTCTCAGAAATTAGCTCCATGCTCCAATTCAGTCTTATGATTGGTCAATTTGGAGAACGAATTTGTTTCTGGTCAAACAAAATTCTAAGCACAGATTAAACTTTTATAGGTTTGAAGTCTGGATATTTTCATCAAAGATGTATTTGCACATATAACCATATAATAAACAAGAGCGCCAAATGTAACAAAATAGGCCCGTCCTGCCTTTTTGAGACAAAGTATAGTGATAATTGGTCGTACATCAGCCAAACTAAGAGAGCGGACACTGCTAGTTGTGTCCATTTCGAGGGACAAAAGTGTGTATTGACTAAGATAACGTGGTAAGTTATCAAACCTGACCAAGATATTCTGCCCATCACCATATTGTCTAAATTTGGTGATAATCAGATAATGGCTTCATAAGTTATTTAGCTGAGAAGACCAATTTTAGGTAAGTTATATAATTAAAGGGCAATAACTATCTATCGACTATAGCAATATAGCTAGTTATCGGACTTGTCCGAGATATTATGCCAATACACATTCTGGCTAAATTTGGTGATGAGTGGACAAAGATGGTGGAGTAATCTTATACAAGGACCCCATATTGGTTTCGCCATCACTGAGACAGGAGGTCCAATCTTCCTTGCAGAGTACCAAGGCCACATCAATGACATCAAAAGCAGAATCGTCAGTCGTCTGGCCAGGAATAACCAATGATTGCGCGGATACTGTCAGTACTGCAATCGGTTTGCCCCCCACCCTCCAAACCCCAGTGCACCACTTGCAAACCCAGAATACCCACTCCAATGTATATGTGCGGACTTCTTTCACTACAAACGATGCAATTATCTAGTCGTAGTTGACCGTTACTCCAATTGGCCAATTATTGAAAGCGCCCATGGTGGTGCTAAGAGTCTAATAGATTGCTTGCGCCGCATGTTTGTGACTTTCGGTATCCCTGATGAACTATCCTCTGACGGTGGTCCCGAATTCACCTCGGTCGCTACACACACCTTTCTCAAACAATGGGGAATCCATCATGAACTATCCTTTGACGGTGGTTCCGAATTCACCTCGGTCACTAACACACACCTTTCTCAAACAATGGGGAATCCATCATGAACTATCCTTTGACGGTGGTTCCGAATTCACTTCGGTCACTAACACACACCTTTCTCAAACAATGGGGAATCCATCATGAACTATCCTCTGACGGTGGTCCCGAATTCACCTCGGTCGCTACATACACCTTTCTCAAACAATGGGGAATCCATCATGAACTAGCCTTTGACGGTGGTCCAGAATTCACCTCGGTCGCTACATACACCGTTCTCAAACAATGGGGAATCCATCATGAACTAGCCTTTGACGGTGGTCCAGAATTCACCTCGGTCACTAACACACACCGTTCTCAAACAATGTGGAATCCATCATGAACTATCCTTTGACGGTGGTCCAGAATTCACCTCGGTCACTAACACACACCTTTCTCAAACAATGGGTCATCCACCAACGCCTCTCTTATGTTGCTTTCCCTCACAGCAACTGTCGTGCAGAAGTTGGGGGTAAAGCCAGCTAAACGTCTACTAATGGACAAAACAAACCTAGATGGCAGCTTAGACACGGACTCATTCCAACGTGCTATTTTGCAATATACGAATACCCCTGATAGAGATACTAAGCTTTCGCAAGCCATGTGTGTTTCCGGTAGACCGATATGTGACTTTATTCCCATACCGCATGGTAGGTATCAACCACCAAACACCTGGCGTGAAACGCTGTTAGCAAGAGAAGAAGCTCTGATAAAACGCCATATGGTGTCCGCTGAAAGACTTACAGGGCACACCAAAAGACTCCCACCACTCTCAGTAACAGACAACGTCCGCATTCAAGCCCAAATTGGGCCATCCTCTTAACTGGAATAAAACTGGGGTGGTAATAGAAGTTCGTCAATTTGATCAATAAGTAGATGGTTCAGGTCTGGTTTCTCTCAGGAACTGGAAATTCCTTCGACAATTCGTCCCAGTACAACCATCGCACACACGTTATACAATTGATAAAGACATGTTACAAAAACAATGCGTCCGAACTCATTCAGCCCCACCCATACCCCAACCACATCCCATAGACATTCTTAATGCAGACCAAAGAGGGCCAAAAGACACTCCAAACCTACCAGTATGTATCCCTTACACAGAACGAACACTCAGCAATAGAGACACAGTGCACAAACCACCTGCCACTTTGGGTTTTTTCCTATTGATTCACTGTTCTTATTTTAGGACTGTATCATTTTTGAGTTAAGTCTTTGTTGGGGAAAAGCATACCCACAACTAGGGGGATATATAGGATAATGTACATGTATCGGTATGTGTGTTGATGCAATGCTACCTGTATATACGAATAGTACTCGGGACGGGTGTTATATATCACCTGTTGTAAGCAGTTACTTCCCTTAGTATAATTACTCCATTGTTCAGTTACATCTCCAATACGACGGAAACATGCATAAATTCTAGGTAATCACTTTGTTTGATACATCTTAAATTGCAAATGTCTATTCCATACTATGTTCGTGTATTGATATGCATTGATGCCAAATCCGTACCTACACTAGTCATTTGTTAATAATTGTATTACACCATTGTGTACTTTCAGACCGTGTTCATTGTTGCTAAATAAAGTATCTGCAAATATACCACGTTAAGGGAATGGCCGTATCTAATGTTGTGAGAACTTGTGTTTTGACAACAACTGTTCAAAGTCGTCTGCTGTAGAATTGTTGTATGGAGAAATAGTTAAAATAGAGGAACACCAAGTATGTAACGTACTGAAGTTTCCTTTTGTGACGCATACCCTGGCAGCGTGATACTTAGGGATCCCTTATCCGTCGTCTGTCCGTCTGTTTTTCTGTGGACCACACCCTGACATAAATGGTTATACAGGTCGTTGCTGAGTATGGCATGCTCCGGTCATAGCTATATACAGGATAACACATTGGGATTTGATGAAGATATACCGGCACAAACTATTGTTTTCAACAACGTGTGACTTTAATACGAATAATTGATGTTACATGAAACATATGCTATGCATACGATTAAAATCCAATTCATGAAGTGGAATATTGACTCGGGCATCTAAACGCGCCTCCGCGTTGACCGTGACATAAGGAATCGCAAGGATGAACATATACATAAAAGAGAATGTGTCTCGTAGTGATCCAGATAGTTTCTCCGTCAAAGAAAGTGGTCTTAGTGGTGGTAATAATCCATTGGATGACACTATTTTAAATCAACGTGGGAATCAAACCTAGTTATTGAAGACGGTCATTTCACATTAACCCTTTTAAATGCCCGAACATTTCATATGGAAGAGTCAATATCCAATTTCAGAAATAGCAAGATAAAAGATGTTGAATTAATTTCACACTTTAAGGTGGAGTTTTCTGGTTACAAAAAAATGAATATGATGTTGTACTGTTGGTAACATATCTGATCTGTGTATTAAATGTCATCGAATCTGTAGAGCCTCATGAATCACCGTTTGCTTGAATGTTATGCGGCACTGTTCTGAAGGCGTTGCCTTGTCGACCAAAGCATTCAATGAGAATTGTTCCTCACTTGGAAATGATGAATGCTTTCATCCCCGGATGTTCGAAGTAAATGTAATTTACTTGCATCAGTGTAACTCTTGTACTATGGAGGTTAATACAGCATAACAGTACTCGTGTTTTCAATCACTTATATAGTTTTTCTTTGTATGAAAACACTGAGCCAATACAAACATTATAAGTCCCAATCCATTGACAACTGCTGTTATTAGGATCGGCAAGGTATATGTCCCGGTTGTATCTCGAATAGCCCCTGAAAGAAATACAAGTTGAAGGAAGTAAAGAAAGAGCATTTAACCCTTTTCCGTATATAGATGCTTTCTGATGCCTCTGCAGCAAACGGCTTTTTGAAAACAAAGTGACAAAAGAAGGTATTGCTCAAAACGCAATTTCTTCTTTTTCCACAATGCTTTCCACATTTAGTCATGTTATCCATTCAATGATAGCGATTTTCTAATTTTTGAAAGAATATGTTTAAAGTCGTCTGCTGCAGAATTGTCGTATGAGGGAAAAGGTTGAACCGACCAATGGTTCTATGATTCAGAGACATAAATTTTAGTATTTGAATAATATCATTAGAACCATTTGACCGTATAACTTTGTCGCCTGTCAATGACCAATGGCACAGTTGTCACAACAAACAGACGGCCGAGAAAACGACGGATACATTACCGCTGTATCAACTACTCTTACCAGATGGCAACACAACACTTACCTGCGATAGGTCCAGCAGCCACATTAGGTAGTCCAATACCGGTAATCAGTATTCCAATGGCATATGGTAGATACCGCTTATCAAGAATCTGTGCTGATGTCACGACAATAACCGATATCTGCACACCAAGAGCGTTACCAAGAACACAGCATAACACATAATATACTTCAAGACGGTCCATCAGAGCTATCATGATCATTGCAAATGTAGATAAAGCCGTCGCTGTTATTGGCAGAACAAATGTTGTATCGAAGGGGCACTTGAATAAGGTGCCATGGGTTAACCGACCTAATATATTGCAGACCGTCAGAATGGTCAGTCCAAGCGTTCCTTGAGTCTCCGAGAATCCGCGGTCTATGAATATGTCAACAAGAAATATAACTAACACCAGGGAACAGTTTAATGATAAGCACAGTCCTATCAGAATGAACGCAAAACTTTTTACGGATAATATGTTCTTCATCTTTTGCTTGATGCTCATATTTTCATAATTTGTATCTTCTTTTGGGAATGCACTATCATTAATATCACGGGCATTGACTGTTAATGCATGTTCTTTGAAATCGGTAATATCGTTGGCCTTTGTCTTTCGTGAGCGTGTATCATTTAAACTAGATAGTGGGTACATACGAGTTAAACTTTCGTCCGTGACAACATCGACATGATAAATGTCGTCCGATTTAGCAAGCATGTCTTTAGTAGTTTTTACATTTATGTTTTGTTCTTTAGCTGTATATGTCGTTCCAGTGTTCGTTTCTGTAGATTCCGGGGGAGACACGGCATGAAGAGCTATGTCCAATCGCCCAGATGTATCTGGTTCACAATCCCTTTCGTTTGTCTTTGATATACATGAACTTGTTTTTGTTGTATCGATCGTTTGTTTTTCTTTTTCAGTAGTCTGAGTGGAATTTGGATTCGTATCCTCCTGCATGTGACTTTCAGTTGGTGGTGTCCAAAGTAATGTTAACACAGCACAGTTCATGTCCACCCCGGTCAGTATTAACAAGGTTCCATTTAGTCCATAAATATCACTTAATAAATATAATCATATGTTAATGAACATTTTATGCAGGTTAAATTGTTTGAAACTATTCTTTTATTTACAACGCATATAAGGACACTTGCAATGACCTTCATAGCACCATGTTCATCGTGTTTCTTATATTGGAATGAATGGCCTGTTTTCGTAAATTTCTATATAACCGTTTGCTTGACTACATGACTGTAAAGGTGCTGAACCACAGAAATCTGATAATATAGTCAAATTTTAAAAACTGTCCAAAAGATGTCTTGAAATACTAG
>JAUELF010280414.1:0-10454 GCA_031471495.1 Clinocardium nuttallii | reverse complement strand
AATTAAATTTAATTGCGCGCTAAATGACCTTAGCTGTCGATGCGCCATAAAACAATATACATTCATTCATTCTGTTTAGTTATCATGGATGTGACTGGAAGATCTATATCTACAATGTTCACACACAATAACCTCTGTTTAGTTATCAGGGATGCGACTGGAAGATCTATATCTACAATGTTCACACACAATAACCTCTGTTTAGTTTTCAGAGATGCGACTGGCAGATCTATATCTACAATGTTCACACACAATAACCTCTGTTTAGTTTTCAGAGATGCGACTGGTAAATCTATATCTACAATGCTCACACAAAAAAACTCTGGTTTGTTTTCTTGAAGTCATTCAAATAACTCTACTGGGACCATTAGTCAGATATCAATTGTTCGACATCAATTGTTTGACATCAATTATTCGACATCAATTGTTCGACATCAATTGTTTGACATTAATTCTGCAGCCGACCAATGTAACACCATCTTGGCATACACACCATGGAAAATCTCGCTCAATAAAAGAACATTGATTGAATGCGTCGTGTGCATGTATGAAGGGATTATTGTGTAACGTTCGATTGTGCGGGCTGTGATACTTGTTTTCTTGAGAACAGTTCAGAAAGCAGAAACAATTCTAAAATCAGAGACAAATTTATACTCGAATTACATATGTTGATAAAGTCCTGTTTAAGTGGGAATGGATTAACCCTTTTCCTCATACAGACATTGTCTGACGCCTCTGCATCAGAAAACTTTTGTAAACATTATGGCGATGTCATATTTGTTCAGTTGTTTGCAATAATGTTTTACTAAATGTATTCAAACATGTCTACTGTAGATTTATTGCATGTATGAACGTGGGATTACAGCTAATACATTTCCATAGTTGCATGTCGTATGCTCTAGTTGCATGTCGTATGCTCTACGGTGTACTTGGTTATACAAACTTCTAATCCAGTCACATTGTTATTTCACAATGACAACGTGTTCATCAATGTTATAATTATACATGTCCATTAAACAATATTATTGAGTCATGCAAGCATACACCGTCAAACGGTGTGTGTAAACAACATTGATAAGATCGGCTTTTACATCCTTGTTACTTATCTATCGATCTTTTAAAAAGGATAGACTAAATGATACACATGAAATGAGCCGTCTCGCGAGAAAATCAACAATGTGGTCTCTGCGTAAAATGTCGACCCTGAGCAGCCTAAGCAACCGCACAGGCTGACCCGGACAGACACTTTTCACCTATTGTGGATTTTCTGTTTTAGGAACCATTACTCTACACCTCTATCCCTCGGAGACGGAATATTACGCAGATACAATAATGTTGGTTTTCTCGCGGGACGGCTCAACTAATGTGTTATAGGTTGTGTAAGTTGGCGTCCATTGCTGTTTTGATGTGGCCTTACATTTGTAACACTTATCCACATACGGTAAATCTGCAGCACGCGACTTTGAAAGTGTCTGTTTCGGAATATGGCAAACTTCTCAAAATGAAAGTTTAATCATTCAATAATAAATAGAGTTGAAAATATTATGGCAACAGGAAAAGATACTCATTATGAGCATTTTCTCCTTTTTGCAACACTGTTTTCAAAAGTTGTCTGATTCAAAATTGTCAGAAAGCGTATGTATGTGGGAACGGGTTCTGATTACTTCAAAAGCACATCTCGCTCCAAAACTATTAAAATATACTCTGTGCATATGATTACTTCAAAAGCACATCTCGCTCCAAAACTATTAAAATATACTCTGTGCATCTGATTGAAGCATTTTCATTCATCCAATCAAATGTCTTATTTGGAGCACAACGTTCGTTTATGAGCACTAACAACGTTTTATAGTTTTCAAAACATGTTTCACGAGAAAACCAACATACTGGTCTCGGCGTAATATATCGACCTATATCAGCCAGTGCAGTCCGCGCAGTCTAATCCGGCGGCCGACACATTCCGTCGCATTGTGATAGAGGTATAAAGCAATGATTCCTGAAACAGAACATCCAGATGAGGTGATATGTGTCTGTCCACAATGTTGGTTTTCTCGTAATTCGGCTCACATGTATTACTATTATCTTGATAAGGCCCATTTAATAGAGTGAAGGGATTTTCGAATTTAATATCCTGGTGTTGTATAAGGTCTCAAGATTAACTTGGCGACTTTAACTTCCTTATGAGTCACTGAGTTAAGCTTGAGTATTTTATAACGATTATAATCGTAACGTTAACTATTTCCCCCATACAGCAAACATACAATTTGCCAGTCGTAAAGTATGAGGTATTATTTGAGCCGTCCTGCGAGAAAACCAACATTATGGCATCTGCGTAATGTATGCGCACAGGCTGATCCGGGTCGACATGTTCCGCCTCATGGGGATAGAGTAATGATTCCTGAAACAGAAAATCCACAAGAGGAGAAACGTGTCTATCAGGACAGGGTAATAAGCCTGCGTGACATTCCTAAGCTGATCCGGGTCGACACTTTACGCAGAGTCAACCATGTTGGTTTTCTTGCGGGACGGCTCATATATTGGTTGAAAGTAATTTATTTTGCAACAGAAGCGGACAGGTGTGTTGACAATTTGATACTTGACCAGATTGACCATTTCTATGGTAACGTATGAACACAGACCTGCTTGCAGATACATGCTTATGTATTAAGGATACAAGCGGACACTGCTTAACAGACGTTTCTTGAAAACGTCTAGGACTAATTGGCGAACACTGCAGCGCCAGATGAGACTGCATGAACGCGCGGGCTAAACTGGATATACACTGATCGTAAATTATTTAAGGTTGTTTTTCAGAGAGTTTGAGTAGTGATTTACGCTGCTTTGAATTCAGTTTAGCAATGCATCGACGTGACATGGTGCTATTACCAGTTGAGCCGTCTCGCGAGAAAACCAACATTATGGACGTAAAGTGTCGACCCGGATCAGTCTAAACATGCCGTACAGGCTTACCCAGACATTCTTATGAAGTGTATTTGTGGGGTTATTTCCTTTGATGTATTCTTGTGGACTGCAACCCACAAGTATGCTATTCAATCCGTAATTACATCCCTTTTACGGAATGAATAACATTAATATGCAAATAAGATACTCGTTATAAAAGAAACAAAAAATCTACTTATCTAAGTGTCTTTATAGGGTGGTGGGTGGGGTTTCAATAGAAACACGCACCCCACAAGTACTCTCCCAGACGTACAGACAGACACGTTTCGCCTCTAGTGGATGTTATAATATTACACTATATTGACGTATAGAGGGGCTATTTATAGTAACACGTGCGGGGTTCCCCAAATTATCTTACGATCATTTTATCATAGCATATAGACAATATAGATAGACTTTTTGAGAAATTGAAATAGGTAATTTGTATATTTTCCGCATTTTCTGCTGTAATAGAAATGTTGATGCCTGTGATTACATCTGACTTCATCTGACAATTCTAGAGACCTAGCAAACAGTGTTGATGAGTATCGATTTACCTGCTACATCAATGCGACTATCATCGTCACCATAAGTTTAAAATAAGTTCTTTGCTTGGAAAAAATGTTGTATGAATTACTGGTGTGAGAAAGCCAAGAAACATGTGAGTAGGTCAACTGGCCGCCGTGATGTAAATGAAAAGTTGTCGACAACCCTAATAAAATAATCAATGAAATAAGTTCTTACTATAGACAAGGAATAGCCTGCACGAATGTGTAGGGCTATCTCGATCCTCATTGTAATCAAATGAGCCGTTCCACGAGAAAAACAAACACTGGTCTCTGAGTAATGTATCGACCCAGATGAGCCTGCGCATTCCGCTCAGGCTAATCCAGGCCGACATATTCCCTCTTCGGGGGATAGATGTATAGAGTAATGATTCCTGAAACAGTTAATTCTCTGGAGGCGAAAAGTGTCTATCCGGGTTAGCCTGAGCGACATGTTTAGACTGATCCGGGTCGATGTTTTACGCAGAGTACTGTGTTGGGTTCTCGTGGAACGGCTCAAATGTAGTTTATAGCCTTAACTTTGCGACTGTAAATGTTGTTTATAGCCTTAACTTTGCGACTGTAAATGTAGTTTATAGCCTTAACTTTGCGACTATAAATGTTGTTTATAGCCTTAACTTTGCGACTGTAAATGTTGTTTGCAGCCGCACAAAAAACATATTATTATAAAATAATCTTTGTTGCCAAAATCACGCATACAAACATATCTAAATAAGCAGTTAACTTGTTTAAGAACATGCTCTGAACATTGGTCAAATTCAGTTACCAGATCGCCAAATAGTGTCATCGCAAAATAGACAGCGTTCAAATAGCGCCAATATTTAACCACGCAAACTTACATGTAGGGACATACATTTATATCAACTATGGTGGGAAAGAAGGGGCGTACTGTATGAACTTTATTGAACAGGGAATACTTGCGATAATAGCTGCAATAAAATGAGTTGAGTTTTATTTACAGCCTTTTAAACAGGAAGTATAGAGGTTTCATGTACACCGCTAGAGTTGACGAATCAGTGTGTTTGTTAAAACATGTAATCATAGCCGGATGTAAATTAGCATTAAAACAAATCAATCGCTCATCTAGCATGATACGGTTGTATCTGGAATCATTTACACAGTAAGGAACTTACAGATAGTCATGGTGTCGTTGATGCTGGATTATACCAGATACAGAATATGTAGGATTTGTTATTTCATGTTATTTTTTAAAGGTTTCAATATTTATAAAGCTGACAAGTTTTAAACATGTAAACTATTTTTACGTGTCTGTATTGTCAGTGTTAAACATGTAAACTATTTTTACGTGTCTGTATTGTCAGTGTTAAACATGTAAACTATTTTTACATGCCTGTATTGTCAGTGTTTATTTGAACGTGTTTAAGCATTACTATTATTATTTTTTATTAATATTATCATTTTTTATTATAATAATTTTGTTTTATTGTTATATCTATATTTATGTTAAATAGAAGTAGTCGTAGTTTTAGAAGTAGTAGAAGTAAATGTAGTAGTAGTAGTAGTAGTAAAATATCCTCAAAGAAATTCTGGATATGCCTCACTGCAAATCCTTACAAGTAATCTAATGATGTTATGGGATTTTCTCCCTCGGAAAGGTCTTGTGAGGACTGCGCACATAATACTGTCTGACACAATTGGAGTATAATCATAAATAATGATAATATAAGGGAAACCGAAAAGCGGAAATTGATTATTATGTCATTTTTAATTCCGTGAAAACCAGATTACCTATCTTGTTCTATGTCCAATTGCAGTGTATATATAAATAGATTTTTTAAATTAGAAGAGTTATCTAGTTGTTAAGATAAATAAATACTGCACAAGTCCAATGAACATTTCTTTCTCATTTCAGATTCGGGCGCTGACCATAATACCTCAGAAATGGACCAAAGTCAGAATGGTTCTCTCGATTTGTCCAAAACGAGCTCATATACCGAACAAACGTCCGCTCTCGATTTCTCACAAGCGTATCCGCACACGACTCAGAATGGTTCCCTCGGCATAAGCCAGGGAACTGACATCGGATTCCAGGGGAGTCGTTACATGCATTGTGGTGGAGGGTCGCTGGTCCTGAACAGATCGGGCGAGATTGAACAACACCACAATGGGCTTCTGGATCTCAGTAAAACAGGCAGCAGTTACTTTCAATTACCCAGGATCAAGCTGGAGCCCGGGCTTGGGATAGGTAAGATTTCACATTTAGCACTTATATTTCATATTAAGTATTTATTTCACATTTAGCACTAAGGTTTCACATTTAGCACTAATATTTCACATTTAGCACTAGAGTGTTTACCATTTTCCTGCTGATATCAAACACTGTCTGGACTATATACATGTATTTGCAAACAGATTTGGATCTTGATTGGTCTCAATAACCCTATGGATGGTTCCTCAAGAACACGAAACAACTTCATGTGTTATGTGTCTATCTTTTTCTGTCACATAGTAAAGCATACGTCGATGTGTGAGATAACAAGACAAGTACACATACAACAACATTTTACTTGTGATACGTCGATGTGTGAGATAACAAGACAAGTACACATACAACAACATTTTACTTGTGATACGTCGATCTGTGAGATAACAAGACAAGTACACATACAACAACATTTTACTTGTGACACGTCACTGTGTGAGATAACAAGACAAGTACACATACAACAACATTTTACTTGTGACACGTCACTGTACAAAGCTCTAGATAACGGTCGTTTTCCTTGTTCTAAAATCCTTATTCGACCCTTTAACTCTATGTTGTTCGTACTCAAAATAATCGTCCCAGTATGACAATTATTTTGCGTACCCACAACATAGTGTCTGCTTTAATAATAAGAGAGAAATTATGAGAAAAGAAGCTGAATACCGCTCCTTGTCTGGACCTTGTATGGATACGTGTACATCACACTGGACCTATGGATACGTGTACATCTTTTACATCGCATAATGAATTTGAACAAATGATTTATACTAGCTAACAGTAACCGTAATGAAATTGAACAAATGATTTATACTAGCTAACAGTAACCGTAACTGTTTCGCCTAAGTTTCATAAGCTTTGAGGTTATGACCTCATATAGTTGGACTAATCTTGAATTGTGTTTTTTAACTTTTTTTATAAATTCTAAAATGTATGGCAGTTCCCCTGATATAGATTTGATGACAATATATGAGCCGTTCCGCGAAAAACATTACGGCCTTTGCTTAGTGTATCGAGCCATATCAGCCTGCCCAGTCCGCGCAGACTGATCCGGACCGACTCTTCCCGTCAGAGGGGGATAGTGGCTATTAAGACAACTACTAGGACTGTATGGCCGACAGGGGTGTTAACTATTGTAGATTGCACAAGGTCAATGTTGTCCAGTCTCGTTTGTAAGTATGACACATATTTGTTCTTTTCTGTAGATCCAACGATCCAGTACAAAGCCGAAATGGATTACAATCACAACGAGGCCTTCTCAACATTTTCCAAAATGGATTCATCTATGTATAATAATCATAATCATGAAAACGCTTACGCTTCTAAAAAAGAGGACATTGAAATAGTGTACAATAATACCCCATCCGATCAAACAGACGCTCATTACAGAGAAGAAGACTTACAAACTCCACAGTGCCAAAATATTCCGTTAACGGTGACGTCACCGGAAGACGATGACAATGACAGTGGGACAGAAAGCAGTGGTTCTGTGATTAGTAATAAATCTAACAGCATTCAAAATAACAGAAAACGACCTGGCAGGAAGAAGGGCCAAGGTAAGACCAACGTTCATCCAATATCCACGAAGGTTAACCCTTTCCCTCATACGACAATTCTGCAGCAGACAACTTTGAACATATGTTGTCAATAATGAGAAAATCTCTATAATTGAATGGATAACCTATGACTATAAGTGGAAAATAGTGGCAAAGGGAGAAATTGTACGTTTTGTGCAATTTTCTTTTGTCACTATGTTTTCAAAAAGCTGTCTGCTGCAGAGGCGTCAGCAAGCGTCTATATGAGGAAAGGGTTAATGCCATCACGCACTTCCATCAAATCAGTGTATGTTTGTTACTTGTTCATGTGAGGATCGAAAACAAGGTCTCTCGGGAAATCTTTGGAAAAACCCTTTAAAGGTACTGAACCCCAGATTAATAATTTTACTTTCCAGTGCAATAACCATCCACATAGTAATGGTTTATGCTTCATTTTTACCAAGTAGACATACCCAGTAAGCCACATTTTGTACATTATTATGACTTTCAATTGACTGGTTTACAACATTTACTGCCCAAATAGCCTTGAACTATTTACTTCTTACTTTGTTCTCATTATTCGCAATATTTGCAGAAGTTTCAACATTTTAAAATGTTGATCTCCATCTGGAGTCCAGCACCTTTAAAAACTGTTTAAAAGTTGCCTTGACACATTATAGAAATCATAATTCTGGGATAAAGAAAGGGTAATAATTTCATTGCTAGTACAATAAACATACCCATTAAGCCAAATTGTGTGCATTTTATGACGTCTTTCAACGTTTACAGCCAGAATTTATTACTGACTTTGTTGTCACTATAAGCAACCTTTAAACATTGGAGGGATCTCACCTAGTCCACGGATTTTAGAATATGAGCCGTCCCGCGAGAAAACCAACATTATGGAATCTGCGTAATGTATCGACCAGATCAGCCTGCGCTGTTCGCGCAGACTGATCCGGGCCGACACATTCCGTCTCAAGGGGATAGAGGTATAGAGAAATTATTCCTGAAACAGAAAATCCAAAGAAGCGAAAAGTGTATATTCGGGAAAGCCTGCGCGGCATGCTAAGGTTGATCCTTAGACGGCACATATTGTATTGTCTCATGGATAATGTTACAGTATAATACATGCACCATTCAAAGTGATGCGCGATGAATACATTTTGGCAACTAATGCAATGAAAAGGGCAAGGTTTCCCCATACATCACGGTTTCAGGCTGATTATTTAATGTATCGATGTGACGGAATGCATCCTCAATAATTCTTTCGTTCAATGGCAAATCCCATAAACATGTGAGCCCTTTCACCAGAAAATCAACAGTATGGTCTCCGAGTGCGTAATATATCGACCCATATCAGCCTGCGCAGTCCGCGCAGACTAATCCGGGCCTACACATTCAGTCTCAGGGTAATATAGGTATAGAGTAATGATGCATGAAACAGAAAATCAACAGTAGGCGAAAGGTGTCTGTCCGGGTCAGCCTGCGCGGCATTCTTAGGCTGATCCGGGTCGATACTTTACGCAGAGTCCAGAATGTTGGTTTCCTCAGAGAACGGTCCATATTAAAGTGCTAGATGAAGGAATGCATCCTCAATAATTCGTCCATTTAATGGCAAATCCCATAAACATATTATTAATTCAATAAATCGACATATATTTCCTCGTTCATTAATAATGTATATCTGTAATATATATTCTATTTATTGAGCCCTCTTTCTCAATAAGGCAATACAAAAACATGATTTTAGTAATGGTTTCATTGTCTAAGTGATTCAAGTAATGCACATATTTTGCACATTACTCAATATCAGTCGTCCCGCGAGAAAACCAACATTATGTCAACCGCGTAATGTATCGACCAGATCCACCTGCCAGATCAGCCTGCGCTGTCCGCGAATACTAATCCGGGCCGAGACATTCCGTCTCAGGGGGATATAGGTATAGAGTAATGATTCCTGAAACAGAAAATTAACAGAAGGCGAAAAGTGTATATCCGGGTAAGCCAGCGCGGCATGGTTTGGATGATCAGGGTCGACACTTTACGCAATGTTGGTTTTCTAGCGAGACGGATCGTATATCTTGATCAATTTTACTTTCGTATTCTCTGAGTACATTGAACTTTAACAGTCACGTGCATGTTAGATCACGTAACATTATTTGAGCAGTGCTTTATCCATGTAATCGAATCCGAATGGAAAAGGTGTGTCAGTGTTTTTTCGAAACCTTGTTTGACCTATAATTGGCGACCAGTACAGAGCCAGATCACTACAGGACATTATAAAGTCACTCATGCTTGTGAGAAACAGTTAAATCATAAAATTAGCGGATGTTGAGTACACGAAAAAACCCGACATGCCTTTGCATCCATTTTCAAACATTTTCAGAAGTATTTTGAAACCTTCTCTGACTTAGTGGCGAGCCGCGCATAACCAGACTAGACTGCACGGATATACAGGTTGACCTGGATCTACATTTCAAATGCCTTAAGAGTAACGTTACTGTCAAACACTGAGTTGTATGAAATGTTTATATGTCTGTGGACAGGAGGTCATATATTACAATTTAACTACAATATACGCCGTTCAGTGAGAAAACCAATAGTATGGACTCTTCGTAATGTATCGACCAAGATCAGCCCCTGCAGTCAGCGCAGGCTAATTCGGGCCTACAATTCCGTCCCAGGGGGATAGAGGTATAGAGTTATGATTCCTGAAACAGAAAATCCACAGAAGGCGAAAAGTGTATGTCAGGGTTGGCCTGCGCGGTATGCTTAGGCTGATCCGGGTCGATACTTTCCAAAGACTCCACACTGTTGGTTTTCTCGTAATTCAGCTCAAATATCGTATATCATTGTATTGTTTTGTATTGCTCAAATCAACTTAGAGGATATATGAGTGACCACACTTAAAGCGTATTGACATGAAACATAAGATTCCATGGAGAACGCGCATGTCACAGTTCACGATTCGATCTTTCGACATGCTTTTAGTGTAGTAAGGGCTGACTGATTGAGTGGTGTTTATCTTATTGTTAATTGGTTACCATTGAAGACGCAAAGTAGTGTTTAGATTTTGCATATGAGCCGTCTCGAGAGAAAACAAACACTATGGCATCTGCGTAATGTATCGACCAGATCAGCCTGCGCTGTCCGCGCAGACTGATCCGGGCCGACATATTCCGTATC
>JAUELF010280403.1:0-10455 GCA_031471495.1 Clinocardium nuttallii | reverse complement strand
AAATGAGAAATTGTTTAAAATGAGCAATTTCTTTTTTTTTGTCACATTGTTTACATATTTTTTTCAGTAATTGTACCTTCATTTATAGAGATTTCCCATAATTTTAACAATATGTTTTCGAAGTCGTCTGCTGCAAAATTATTGTATGTGGGAAAGGGTTAGAGGGTGAGACAATAATAAGGTCCTGAACTAGCTCTTTTTTGGTGAATCATTTAACGTGTCTGTATTACCAATTTCGAGTGAACAAACACTGTTAACCCGTCTATCCAACACTGTTAACCCGTCTATCCAACATACAACAAATCTGCAGCAGACGATGCAAGTACAATTATTGAGAGGAGGTTAAAACATTGAAAACACTTCCTCCTTTTGCCACAATGTTTTCAAAAGCCGTCTGCTGCGAATGCGTCTGTAAGTGGGAAAGGGTTTGAGGAAAAGACAGCAAGAGGTCCTGAACTAGCCTTTTTGGTGAATTGTTTGACGTGCCTATAACACATTTCAATTGAACGAACACTATTAAGCCCTTTATCCAACATACAATAAATCTGCAACAGACGGCTTTGGAAGCATCGAAACACCTACACAGATGCAAGTACAATTATTGAGAGGAGATTAAATCATTGTGGCAAAGGTTGGAATAGTTCATCTTGAGCAATTTCTCCTTTGGTCCCATTGACCGTTCTTTGAGAAAACCAACATTATGGACTTTGCGTAATGTATCGATCCAGATCAGCTTGCGCAGTCCGCACAGGGTAAACATTCCGTCTTAGAGGGAAAGAGGCATAGAGTAATTATTCCTGAAACAAAAAATTCACAGGAGGCGAAAAGTGTCTGCCCGGATAAGCCTACGCGGCATGCTTAGGCTGATCCTGTTCGATATGTTTACGCAGATTCCACAATGTAGATTTTTCTCGCTGGACGGCGCATATTTTGTCTGTTTGATGCCCCCATTCCACACAGACCACGAATCCCACGAATCGCCACGAATTGTAAATTTAAGGATTCGTGAGGATTCGTCGAATTTTGTAAATTTTCTGGTCCAATTCGTGACGCTCTACGATCCAGTTACGATATAGGTACAATAGAGTTACGAATATTAATGAGATTCGGCTGGATTCGCACGATTTACAGGAATCTATTGCGAATACTGCACGAACGTTAGGAATCAGTTACGAATCAGTCGTCCAATGCATGAACGAATCAGGTAAGAATAAAAATGAATTCGTGACTATTCTTGACAATTATTTGGATTTCCCCTCAAGATAGGTATAAACAGGCCATCTTCCCTGCTTGCGTGTAATCGTGGGATTCGTGACAGGTTCGTAGCCGATTCGTGATTAAGTCACGAATTCACGATTCCCCCGACTGAGTAAAGAATACCTACGAATGTCGACCAATCGATTACGATTCAGTTACGATGCCTACGAATGCACTACGAATTTGTTACGAATTAACTACGTTTTTTTTAAATCGGGAGTTCGTGGCCAAAACGTTGAACAGCACAAAACTTTTGCCACGAATTCACGATTGCTCATGAATTGCAAGAACTGACGACGAATATATAAGAACCAGTTGAGAACTTCACGAACTGATTACGATTCAACTACGAATCATGGAATCCTAACATGTATCAATTTGTGGCGATTCGTGGGATTCGTGGTATGTGTGGAATCGGGGCATGAGGGAGCGGATTAATGGGTCTGTTACACCTTTCAAACAACGAACGCTATTATTAAGTCAAAACTTAGCAAAGCAAAAATGCATCTGCTCTGTTTAGCAGTAATTGCAAATACAAGCTCCATGTGTCAGTGTGTATGGCGTAATACACGGCTTTCAATATTATTTCAATTTGTCCTGAGTTTTATCTGATTGGTTCCTTTTTGGTGAGTCATTTAAAGGGTCTGTCTCACGAATTTCCAGTCACTGTTTTCGAACAACGAACATTATATTATCATTAACACTCCTTTCCTAAACAACGAATTATCAGCAGGTGACTTATTAAGAATCAAGTTGAAAATGAAAAATGATGGATGAAAGTTCAATTAATTACAGTTAGTTGAAAGCTTTGTTGCAAATGGATCAATTCGTCATCATGAGATATTTCTTCTTTTGCAACAACATTTACCGGTGTCAGAAAGCGATTGTATGTGGGACATTTTTAAGTCAAAATTAAGAAAAACAATAGCTACATGTTCTGTATTGGCAGTTTTTGTCTGAATGTTTTATTTTAAAGGACTGCACAAGTGCAAAACCAAGCTGGCTGTGTTTAAGTGTTTATTTGTATTGTATATTTCAAAACAGAGGTTCAGTCATATCACGGCGTTTCGTGGATTAATAAACAGAACTGTTCGTTGATGAATGAATGATAATTTTATCTCTGCAACCCTGAGCGCTAAATATTTTTTAAAAGTATTTGGTATCACCCGATCGGAGGACCTTGGTGTCCCACTCTCGGGGCGGGCGATCTTACCATACATCACAGTTCTGGGTTAGCGCAACAAGGCAACCATGATCTAACCATTAATCACACTTCTGGGTTGGCGAATAAGGCAACACCTAACCATTTATCACATACATAACACATTACTTCACGATATAAATAGATGTGCTAGCCTTCAGACACTGTAATTTGATCATAATTGATCATAAACAGAAGGTTCACTGTTTGTTTCAATTACTAGTTTATCAGTATAGCAAGGTGTTTCATGAGTAAATTACCAGTACTGACGGATTTATATATCCCTGGCAACAGATGCGTCAGTCATAATGCCAACCCCGCAATCATGCAAGCATGAAATCCTACAATTCTGCAATACTGTAATCCTGAACTCCTGCGATCCCGCAATACTGAGCTGCAAGATAGAAGTATGTATACTGACACAGATGCGTCAGTCATAATGCCAACCCCGCAATCACGCAATCATGAAATCCTGCAATCCCGCAATACTGAGCTGCAAGGTATGGAAGTCACTTCTTCAAGTTCTAAAGTACAAGTCAGTACAGTAAATTATTTGCATAGTTATTTAGTGCGTTAGTTCGTTAACACGATAGTTTGTTATTTAATGGTTTAGTATGTTAGTTAATTAGTTAACGTCAAGTAAGTAGTTACGTAGTTAGTTAAATACGCATTAACCCTTTCCCTCATATAGACGCGTCCTGACGCCTCTGCAGCAGACGGATTTTTGAAAACATAGTGGCAAAAGAAGAAATTGCACTAAACGTGCAATTTCTCCGTTTGCCACAATGTTTTAAACTTTTAGTCATTGGTTATTCATTTAATTATTGAGATTTTCCATTTTTTGACAAGATATGTTAAAAGTCGTCTGCTGCAGAATTGTCGTTTGAGGAAAAGAGTTAAGCTTTATTTACAAAAACAATACATGGAACAAACATGGTTACATAAAACAACACGTACCACTCGGTAAACCCAATCCGTGACGTATATTAAGTTACATCAGGGATAACAAATAGTAAGAGAACGTTCTTATTTACATTGTGGTCTTTATAGTGCTGATGTCATAGCATAGGGAGTCGGATTATGTATTTATCACTCTGAAGTAATACGCACAGTAAATGAACTCTATCGGCGTCGGAATTCCTTTAATACTTTTTCCACATACAGGATATCTGAAGCAGACGACTTCGACAGTGTTTACTAAAAAATAAGAAAAAGGTTGAAAACATTGTTGCAAGATTGTGGCTCGTTTTGAGCAATTTCTCATTTTGTCACGATGTTTTCAAAATTCGTCTGCTGTAGATGCGTCAGATCCGTATATAGGTGGGATAGGGTTAACATAACATCGAGCACCTCTAGTGTTCGTGAACTAAGAGTTCGGGAATATTTTGATAACTAAAATTCAACCACTGCTGATTGCATGTGAGACCCTGCTAGGTAACGAGTTCTGTATTCTCTACAATATTCCCATTGGCGCCGAAAGAGTTCGAATCGTCCGTTATTACTGATCAAAATGTATGCCTAGCGCCGTTTGGCAAGTTTGAAATGTATTTGAAACTAGGAGGCAAAAACCACGGGTTGTGCCATTGATAGATCGGTATGACGTTATACAGATAATGACAGAGTATCTGATCTAGTTGACCCTTTTCCACATTCAATACATCTGCAACAGAAGACGTTGGACACGTCTAGGCTAAAATGAGAGAACGTTTTCGTAAGTAAGAGTTTTTAAACTGTGTACAGTTGAATGAATGTATATGGTGTTATGGCGCATCGACAGCTAAGGTCATTTAGCGCGCATTCACATTTAAATGAGTAGTACATGTAGTATTATTCAAAATTTAGTATTTTTGATTCCACTATATAATGGAAAATGATGGAAGTAGAAACAAGTTCTCGGTAATTTAGAAAATAATTATGATGTATTATAAATAGGGGTGAATATATGTGTATGAGATGGTCATACAACAAAATCCGCCTCTATCCATAAATGAACCTCCCGACAGCAGGAGACGGTATACAACATTTGATGAATCAAATATGATCACTGAATAAATGTATAATGTTTTATGACTAAAATAAACGTAATGAGAATGAAAGGTATTATGCTATATGAATAAGAGTATATATATATGCAGACAACATTGTAGCGAAAAGACAAATACTCTTCATGATCAATTTCCTCCTTTGTCACTATGTTTTCAAGATGCATCTGTTGCATATGCGTCTGAATAGGCATGTGTGTGGGGAATGGTTAAAATACAAGACACAAGGCAAAATATTATTGACGTAAGCCAATACCGCTTTGAGTCATAAATCACAATGTAACATATGTTTACATGACATGTCACCTTTCAAATAAACAATAAACAAAGCGTTTATGGAAGAAAGATTGAAGTAAACACCACAATAAGATATATACAAAACAATCTGTAAGGTTAGTCTTTATTTATGTAGTTATTTCTAGTTTCAAAAGCGTATTTAATATATTTGATCCGTCACGCGAGAAAACCAACAGTGTGGACTCTGCGTAAAGTATCGACCCGTATCAGCCTAAGCATGCCACACAGGCTTACCCGGATAGACACTTTTTGCATCCTGTGTATTTTCTGTTTCAGGAATCATTACTCTACATGTATACCTTTATCCCACTGAGCCGGACTGTGTCATCCCGGATTACTCTGCGCAGGCTGATCTGGGTCGATACATTACGCAGAGGTCATAATGTGTGTTTTATCGTGTAACGGCTCATTTGGTCAAATCAAGAGAATGTGCAAGCTGCAATTAGTTCAAAAGAAATACATAAAGACCTATTTTGATTGGGCGAAAGTCTAGCGTTCGCTATCATTACTAAACAATGAACATGATCTATTTGACAAGAATGTTCGATCCCCAGACGCGGCACAAAGGTCATTGTGGTGTGCAAGGCATATTTCCTAGACTAATACTGGTTTGTTTAGGAATTATGAATACGTGAACTGTCGCCGTTATATAACTGCAATGTTGAAAACGGCGTAAAAAAATATATATATTTTAACCGTCTAGCTTCAATACGATCACCAATATAAACACTTACATATACACATATATATATATATACATAAATGAATATATACAGACCCGCATACATAACATTATCGTATACATGTATGGAAAAAATATATATTATGCAAACACGCATTCTGTTTTAACTTGTTATCAACTTCACGACATACACTCAGTAGTTTATATTAAATATATATAACGCAATTTCATGATAATTAACAGTCATATATAATGTATAGTATTATAGTCATATTAAGTATATATGTATGGTTTAAGATCTGACCATATGTTTAGTATTATCATATGCTTCACAAGTTTACAGTCTCTACTGACAATATTGTCGAAGTAATATGAGCCGTCCAATGAGAAAACCAAACAGTCCGCGCAGGCTGATCTGTGTCGATTTATTACACAGAGTCTATAATGTCGGTTTTCTCGTGGAGCGGCTCATATGTATTATCTCCTTATTTCCCCCAAATGTCCGTATTATATTTAGTAGGTCATCAGCACAGACCTCGGTCAAACAACTTTATGAAACCATTGCGTCAAAAGGATGTATTGCTCATAATAAGCAATTTCTTCTTCACAATGCGGATCCGTATTTATGTACACTGTTCACAAGTTAGACTGGTTCATATTGAAAAAATTGGAGTATTCTACTTTAAAAAACATAACAGAAAAAAGTTGTATAGTAAAAAAAAAACACCTTAAAAAGGTAAAGTTATAATTCGAATATCGTCCGTTGAAGGAACGTCAATATACGGTATGTATCAGTCGGTACATATGTGGATTTTGTAAGTCTAGGGTCGAGAGTTTGATACCCTTATTGGTCATTTATTCTTTTACACATATTGAAACCAACACAATGTGATATGCGCCATGTGCCTTCCACCGATGGGCTATATAGTCGACGTGGAAAGATAACCAGTTGTCGAGGAAGAATAGTGTGTGGAGAAGGGTTACGAGAAAGCATAGAAACGCACGTTTTGTGAACAGGCAGTCGTGATATAACTGAACTAGTACTACAAACGGTGATAAACTCCAACCAATAAAAACACCCACAGAAAATGTGTTAATGTGATTACACAGGTGAAGTACTAAAAGGTAAAATACACTATCAGAGTATTCAAATCCTCACTGATGATATGTAGAACTTCATCTCACTCAACCCTTTCTCACATACAACAAATCTGGAAAAGGCTACTTTGAAACCATGCAGATAAAAATATTGAAAGTCTCTTTAAATGAAAGTATAATTATTGAATAGAATTGCAAAAAATATTACAAAAAGAGACATTGGTCACGATGAGTAATGTCTCCTCTTGTCACAATGTTTTCAAACGTCGTCTGCTGCAGATGCGTCTGCAATTTGAAAAGGGCTTAACAGCAGTACGTTTCTCGTAATAAACACGTTAATTAATAACAAGGGATTAATGCAAGTCACATGGCTTAATTAAGCTTGACAAAAAGCTTAACGTGGGGGGGGTAAACCGGCATCCCGTTTTCACAGGCACTAGAACCGCCAACTTAGTACATTCACCTTTTGTCACAAATTGTTCAAACGTCGTCTGCTGCAGCTGCGTCTGCAACTTAACAAGGGTTTAACAGCAGTATAGTTCTCGTAATAAACACGTTAAGTAATAACAAGGGGTGCATGCAAGGCACATGGCTTAATAAAGAGTTATACAAAGCTAACCGTGGGGGAAATTAAAACCGGTATCCCTTGATCGAATAAAACAGGCACTAGATCAGACAACTTAAACAGTTCACGGGTTATAGTTCAATGGAATAAACCTTTAAATGTGCTGAATTCCAGAACCGGTATTATAATAAAGCTTTAAACTGTTCAAAAGTGTTCTTGACATATTAGAATCTTACTTCTGTGACAACGTTAGAGTAATTATTTCACTTCCAAGTACCATAAACATCTAACTATTGATCGTGTATGCTAAAATGAAATGTTTTTGGGTAGACATAACCCAGTAAGCCATAATTGTACATTTCCATGACATTAAATTGACAGTTGTTCAACATTTACTGCCAAAATAGTTTTGAACTACTTATTACTTTGTTGGGCACTGTTACCAATAATATTTACAGAAGTTTCAACATTTCAAAATCTTGATCACCATTCAGAGTTCAGCACCATTTGAAATTATAAAAGAATACGAAAAAAAATCGATGTTTGAAGAATTTGTGCTTTTCACTCTATTGGCTGTATCAATACGAAGAACCTATGTTTGAGGTGTGCTCCAACCAAAGACTTTTAATGTGGTAGTAATAAATGTCTCTCCTTCACGCTCAGTGTTGTGGGGTTAATATTATAACTGACTCGCTGGTTGACCAGAACAAATGGACAAGTAGTACTGGAAACTTTACACAGTAACGCCGTGATATAACTGAACAGATGCTGTTAGTGGCGTACACAAATATACAAATAGACAAACTTAACGAACGTTTGAGGTTCTTCTACCAGTGTTCGATACCTACTCGAGACGGTCATGTTGGAGTGGCCCTAACCAAAGCATATGTCCATGCCTAGTTTCCGGTTTGTCACAAAGCGATTACGAATACATGTATAGGAACACTGTCGCTCTAATATGACTGAAACTGCATGATGGACACAGCGCAGTTTAACACGAAATCATGCAAAATTGGTGTAACTAGTATTCGCAATACGTTATAGTTATAGCAGTTTTAAGTGAAGCCATCGAAATGCAATTTTCCAAAATAATATGAACATCCGGGGACCGGAAATGACCATCACGGCCTATGATGGTATAGTTATAGACATTAAAAAAAGACATCACGGCATGTTAGGCTGCTTTATTATCCTGTTTCCCATATGGTGTTTCTAAATGTAGTCGCCTGATGTCGCGAAGTGATTCTCAAAAGGAAATAATTATATATTCAAGTTTTCGAGAGTTTTTTTTTTTTGTATTTCAGAAGACCGCCTCAGTGGTGTAGTAGTGAAGCGTACGCCCCAAATATAGGAGCTTGCGGGCTTTATACCAGGTCTGGTCATATCAAAGACTTTAAGAAATGGTAGTAAAGGATTTAACTTCTTGCCGATCCGAATTGTTTGGTTAGCGTTATAACTAACTCGTTTGTTCCAGGATAAATGGTCCTGTGGAACCGGTTACTTACAAAGGAAACGCAGTGATGCAACTGAAAACTTGTTGACAGTGGCGTAAAACAATATACAATGAATTAATCGATCTTTAGATAGGATTGGTTAATAATGTTGGCTTTCTTGCGAGACGGCTCAAAGATTTAACCCTTTCTCACAAACAACGCTTTTCAATTTGTCACGGCGTTTTAAAAAAGTCGTCTGCGGCAAAGGCGTCAGAAAGAGTTAATATGTTGGAAAGGGATAAGAATAACAATACATGAGCCGTCCCGCGAGAAAACCAGCATTATGGACTCTGCGTAAAGTATCGATCCGGATCAGCTTAAGCATGTCGCTCAGGTTTACCCGGATATCCATTTTCCTCATTCTGCAGCAAACGACTTTGAACATATTTTGTCAACAAATGGAAAATCTCTATAATTGAATGGATGGCTTATTATTAAAAGTGGAAAACATTGTGGCAAAAGGAGAAATTGCACGTTTTGTATCAAAAAGCCGTCTGCAGGGGAGACAGAAAGCGTCTATTTGAGGGAAAGGGTTAAGGAAATAATTTGTTAGATATCAGAAAACTACCAGAAGTAAGTAGAGGAACATGATTTGAGACAAAAATATGATTACCAAACTTTGTATGCAAATTCATACTGGTCTTTCTGGTGATAATTATGTTGTTGCAAATATATATATATGTTTGGCATAATCGATAATGAATAAGCAATTGAAGTAATATTTCATTTAAAGTGCAACTAATATACCACATTTTGACATTGAGTCATAATTCTGGCTTAAAACTACAATAACAATATTAAAAGTAAAACAAGTACTTTCAGATACGCTGGTGCCCCTCAGAATTACTATGGATACAATTTAAACAATATTCTGTTGGAGTATGGCTTGTTTAAAGCTGGGAGGAATGTAATTTATTAATTTCATAAATGAGCCGTCCCACAAGAAAACAAACATTGTGGCATCTGCGTAAAGTGTCGACTCTGATCATCCTAAGCATGCCTCGCAGGCTAACGCGACAAGACAGTTTTCGCCTCCTGTGGATTTTCTGTTTCTTGAATCATTACTCTATACCTCTATTCCCCTGAGACGGAACGTGTCGGCCCAGATCAGTCTGCGCGGACAGCGCAGGCTGATCTGGTCGATACATTACGCAGATGCCATAATGTTAGTTTTTTCAGTCGCGGGACGGCTCAAATATCCTTTCACCACTTACTAATGGTAAGACCAATTACAAGTAATCAGGATCCGGGAGTTTGTGGATTCGAACCCAGACCGGTTCATACAAAATACCTTAAATATGGTAACACGTGCTGCCCTCCTCGACGCTCAGGGTTACGGCGTTTCATCACGACTGACTGGATGCTGTCAGCTAAAATGGACCAGTAGTACTGGTAACTTACTCAGGAAACGCTGTGATTTAACTGAACAATTGAAGAATTGAAGAATTGTTTCCTTGTTTTATAAAAAAATCTGTAAAATAAACTTTAAACATGTTTTAAATGAAAAATAAAGTACGGCATTAAACTGATCTTTCCACTGCATTTTTATAGGTTGTTAACAGCATTAAATTGATGTGTGTTTATGTATCGCATGATCTATAATAACTAATATAAAGAAAACCTTAATTATCATTTTTTTGATAAAGGGAGGTAATTCCACAAAAAAATCATAACAAGTATTCTCATTCTGACATATTTTCATTTGTTCATGTTTATCGATTCATCGGCGTTAGACTGTACACGGTAACATTGCACTGTCAAAAGTAAAAATAAGGTCAGGGATATTCTAATTATATAAGATCGGGTCAAGTTGTGCGTTT
>JAUELF010280402.1:0-19408 GCA_031471495.1 Clinocardium nuttallii | reverse complement strand
CATCTTGCGATTCGATGGACTGAAAAACAAGAACCTGCTCATAATAATAATTAAATGTATAGCGTAAATTTTAGACGACCTTTTATGCGGTGTCGCCAGATCCAATATTGACACAGGGAGGCTCGTGAATAGATTAACATTTTTAAAATATACCAATTAAACTGTGCCATTTTATACACAGAACTACCGAAGAGAACATGGACATTTCTACAAAACAACTTTACGTACTTAATAATTGTTTAATTAATTGATATAAAATGTATTTTACTTTCAATTATGATTACAGAAATAAAGGTGTGGATAGATTTTATCTTTATTTCTCAATCGGTATCATCATTTGTGATATCGCATCTACGGCCTACAGCTTTTAAAAACATTGTGATGAAAGAAAAATAATTGAATTCGTGTTTAACAGGATACGCAAAGTTGTTATAGTTACTATTTTCACTTTGTAGATGAATCTACAGCCGACAACTTTTGAAAACATTCTGGCAAAATGATAAATCTTGTTTAACGTAATACTTGAATATTATTTAAAGTCGTATATATAGCGGAATAAGGGTAATTAATGATTCCATTTTTATCTGTAGATACACTAGCGCTTGCTCCCTGGTTCCCACAGAAAGTGTCTGACCTGGACAGAACGTCTAACCGAGTGCTGATGTACGGGAATGAACTGGACGCCGACCATCCGGTAACCAAACTTGTTTGTATATTTGGACCGCGACCTTAACTGTTGATTTCTTTTATTGGATTTTTACGACATTTCCAACATTATTTCAGTTATATCACGACTACATGACACTTATTCATGATCCCAGGGCAACCAAACTAGTACGAGGAAATACGCCTTGTCATATGGCACTCCACCATGACCGCCGCGAGCGGGGATCGAACCCGGGATCCCCGGTTCCAAATGCCCGACTATAATTGCTCGTCCACGGCAGAATCCTGAAGACTCCTCAATGAGAGAATGTGCATGCTTGTAGTATTGTGTCAATCGTAACGTTCTGTCGTGTTACTCTAATATTGTAGTTATTGAAAAAAAGTTTTGGACGTAAATTTGGAGAATATATAAGGAGAAATGGTTACCTAAGTATTTTCAATAAAACGAAAAGCCTATCAACTATTCTTAAATGTGTTCATAAATAAACATTTATTTTCAAATTCATATCATCAAAAATATCGTTTATAAAGAATAGAATGTTTCGATAGGAAAAAAATATAATTCTCAGAATATATTGTATTTTCAGGGTTTCAAAGATAGAGTGTACAGAAAACGAAGAGAATATTTCTCCAACATAGCCCTGAATTACAGACAGTAAGAACTATATTATACTGAAATTTATCAAACAAAACTGCCTTTAGAGATGTTCAAACTATTGGCAATTGACATTTAACTGATTGTTTAAAGCTTAGCTGATTGTAAACAAAAGTGATCACTCGTCGTCCGTTCAAATCTTTTTCTTTGAAACAACTGGTCCGCTTTCGAAATAATTTGCCAGGAATATTCCAAAGGTGACCCTCATCTAAAAGTGTTCAAACCGTTCCACTCAGATGCACAAGATGACCACCCAAGCTAAAACTAGGGGAACACATCTTTAAACAAAATCACCGTTTTACTTGCTACAAATGTTGGGAGGGTGATATTTTAGTATACAACTTAGTTGCCTATCCCTCTTACCTACGTCCCTGGTTAACCGTTGTCTACAACAAACAGAACAAACACAGAGTATAAGGATATTGCCAATACATGTACGCATATTTTCAGCCACTTCGATATATCTATGTGCGCATGAAAAATACTGTTATGATTATTCATTTATTCTTCTTCAGAGGAGAACTGATACCGAGAGCTGAATATACAAAAGAAGAATGTCAGACATGGTATGATGACGTCATTTACTGTCGCTGTTGTTGTTGTTGTTATTATTCTAACCAATTGTTATGCGTAAATAAAAACGAAAAAAGAAGCAAACAACGTGATAGTTATTATTTAAATAACGATAACATCTAAATCATGAGAACATTCAATTTCGTTCCTACTAATAAATGTATTTCGTTTATTATATCAAAGTAAACAGTTGCAGTAAAGGAATTGCATTGACAAGAGAGCTGCCTGTCTTTATCATATGGTAAAGTGGCGACACAATTAGCCGTCTCGCGAGGAAAACAACATTATGGCATCTGCGTAATGTATCGACCCAGATCAGCCTGCGCAGTCCGCGCAGACTGAGCCGGGCCGACACATTCCGTCTCAGGGGACATAGGTATAGAGTAATGATTCCAGAAACAGAAAATCCACACGAGGTTAATCATGATTAGGTTGATCCGGATCAATACTTTACGCAGAGTCCACACTGTTGGTTTTCTCGCGGGACGGCTCAACCGTGTATAGTTGCCTGTGGACTTGTTTCATAGGATCGCTGTTCAAAACGTATATTTGCGTACAACAAACAGAAATACGCTTTTTTATATTGCTAAAAGATACACATGAACGTCTACTATTGTATAGATTTTTTTTAAAAAAAACATTGATGGAAAAGGAGAAATTTTTCATCTCATTTTTTACCCTACTGTTTTATATTCTGTATCAAAATGATGAGTTTTATGTGTTGTAATATTACATTATTGCCATACTGTTTTATAATTACTGTATCAAAGTTATGTTATTAGTGTTTCGTGACATGACATTTAAAAATCAACAATTATTAGGTGCGGGTTTAAGTAGACCTAACCCGAACACATTTATTCTTGTTATCTATAAGGGGAAGGGTGTTTGGAGAATTGATGAAGCTGTACCCCACCCACGCATGTCGTGAGTACTTGGCGAACATTCCCTTGTTGGTGCAGCATTGCGGATATAGGTAGGTCTATCAACATTCGTCTTCACTTCCATTGTTAGGGAGGTTACTAAATAGTGCACAGCTATCAGCATTTGTCTTCACTTCCATCCTTAGGGATGTTACTAAATACACAAAACGTGCAATTTATCCTTTTGCCACAATGTTTACATCTTTTAAACATAGGTTATCCATTATGGAGATAAGATACGTTCAAAGTCGTCTGCTGCAGAATTGTCGTGTGTGAGGGAAAGGGTTAACCAGGTGTGTGTAAATCAACGCTTTACCTGTGCATCCTCGAAGTTTGGCAACATAATTATTAGGAAAAATAGACAAATCTGGAAAATCGAAAAAAAGATGGTTTTAAAAGTCGTCCTTAGCAGGACAGTTGTTGACCGGTTCCATATACACTTAGAGTATACGATGAGAGATGTAAAACCACGTTAATTTTGGAAGTCGAATAATAAATATTCCTAAACGTATATATTGTATCTTGGAAAGGATTACGATGTATTGACCTGGCTGATAAACCCTTCCACAGATACAATAAATATGCAGCAGACGACATCTAGGCAAAATATGAAGATTCTAAATGGAGAATTATTTGTAATTTGGTTCAGTGCTTCCGAAATTCGTCTGATGCAGATGGGTAAAAACTCGTATGCATGTGAACAAGAATTAACACCTTCTGGTAGACTGTTTCTGACTCCACTGCGACAGACGACTTTTTTAAACATTGTGGCAAAATGAGAAATTGCGAATAATGACGAATTTTATTTACAGAGACTTCCATACGTTTTGTGTTTTTGCTACATAATTGTTGTAGTTGGGAAAGAAAAATAATATTGTTTTCGCGAACACTGAATGAAAACATTTGTGTTGTTTGTAAATGATGAATATTCTGCATAATTTCTGTTACAGACACGATAATATACCACAACTGCAGGATGTTTCCGAATTCTTGAAAGGTTGGTTTACACTTTTTCTGTCGTTCTCCCCATATATAACCCATACAAGATGTTTCATCAATCATGAATGATCGAGCGGACTACGGATACGTTTAACGTCGTTATTATGGAACTAAGAGAGTTGGAAAAACGGCGTAAAACATAAAATCATCATTTATCGTGCAAATCGATGGCTTTCTGCAAAACGGATGTAACTACATCTTGAGACAATATGTAGTTACTACTTTTTTCCATGAAACCCAAGAAATGTATCACAGAAAACTCTCGACTCTCATATATGAGCCGTTCCACTAGAAAACCAACATTATGGACTCCGCACAGGCTAATTCGGGCCGGCACATTCCGTCTCAGGGGGTAGAGAGTATAGAGTAATGATCCCTGAAACAGAACATTAACAGGAGACGAAAAGTGTCTGTCCGGGTTAGCCTGCGCGGCATGTTTTTCAAGAAGCCGTCTGCTGAAGAGGCGTCAGAAAGTGTCTATATGATGGAAAGGCTAATGGTAGTAATGGCATACGCTGCTTGGCGCCTAGGATTGTTAGGTAAGCATTACAACTGACTCGCTTGTGTCAGGATAAATGGACCATTAGTACTTGTAACTTACCAAGGAAACACTGTGATATAACGTAAACACTGTTTAAAGCGGCGTAAACAACAAACAAATACATCAGGACTCATATATCCAGAGGGAACAACTTGTATGTGCTATGTTTTATATACGTGTGATGGTTTTTTGGACGGTACGGTGAGGTTTATTTGCATAAAACTAACTATTGAATGTTAATTTGTTTTATTTGGGTTAAGCGCCGAGTTTAACATTACTTTAGGCGACAATTCACTTGTTCATGAGTAAACAAACCAGTACTAGGCTAGGAAATGTACCTTGCCCAAGGGCAATCCACCAAGACCGCTGCGACTTGGGATCGAACCCTGGCCGCCCGGTTCCAAATCCCCACGGATAACCACTCGGCCACGGCGGATAGAACTATTAAATGTTGAAATGATAAATCATGCTGAAGTATCATATTCAAGATAAAAGGTTAATAAGTACATGGTTGCCATTATAGTATCCATATATACACTCAAAGTCAGTCAGGAAGGATCGCGACAATGTTGTCGAGTACTAGGAGTTGTGTGAACGTTTAGAAAACATCCCAGCATTCCTTACTAATTAGAATTCATCCGCCACTACACCCTTCCATTGACGTACAAATAGTGCGACTTATCAGTTTAATTATAACCGTAATAACGTCATATTTACAATACTAATGAGAAAGTTATACACTATCTCGTAACACCGTTTACAAAACCCCTATTCAAATAGCGTTATTAGTGTCAATATTCAAATAACGTTCTTTAATGTCAATAGAGAGATATATTGGTTCTCGATAAACAATAGCGCGTGCAGCCAGCGAGTGTTACGCAATGAGACAAAATGACCTCTATCATCACCCTCGGATACAGATATTCTTCGTATATTATTATAGGCAAATTTGCATGAATGTAACAGAGTGGTTTGAATTGTATGGACATGGTTTTTTGGAAAACATTGTTTCGTACTTGTGCATGAACCGGTGGAACATACCCCCCTTCCCACTATGCAGACGTATTCGACGCATCTGTATTGTTTAATACGTTATGGCACACGAAGACATTATGCTAATGAAACATAGAAAACTGGCTTTCAGAAATGAGCCGTCGCGCGAGAAAACCAACATTATGGACTCTGCGTAATGTATCGACCCAGATCAGCCTGCGTAGTCCATACAGCCTAATCCGGACTGACACATTCCGTATAAGGGGTATAGTTAAATAGAGTAATGATTCCTGAAACAGAAAATCTCCAGGAGGCGAAACGTGTATGTCCATGTTAGTCCGCGCGGGATACTTCGGCTGATCCGGGTCGATGCTTTACGCAGAGTCCATAATGTTGGTTGTCTCAAATGATTGCAATTTATGCAATTTTCTCAATCGGCTATTCCGTTTCACTATTGAGTGTGTATAAACTTGAACGACACCCGTGTGTTTATAGAGTAAACCGTTATGGCCCCGTGGATGTTAGCGTTGGGGATTTGAAACCGGAAGTTCCGGCGTCTCGGCAGTCATTGTGGAGTGCCAAGTACTGGTTTTGTCATCGAGGGATTGCGGATAGGCGTGATGTTGTCGTGATATAATTTACATACTGCTGAAAACAAAGTTAAACCAAACCACAACTAACTAAATGGAGTTCACCCCTTTCCCACATGGGACGAATGTTATCAGACGTCTTTGAAAACATCGAGGCAACGCTATAGAAAATTTACTTAATTGAAACTAAAGTTTTCATACACATGAAACCATTGTGTCAAAAGGAGAAAATGCTCGTTATGGGCAATTTCACCTGTTGCGCCAATCTTCCAATGTCTTCTTCTGTAGATGCATCACAATGCATCTGTATGTTAGTAATGGTACACAGAGGAGTTGACGCAATTAAACCCCAATCAAATAACAGTTTAATTACTGCATATTCAACATTTTAATTGGATTTTTACCTCGCGTTCTCAACTTTTCAAACAGTGTTTTCTTATGTGAAAGCGGTAAATAACGCTTTTTATTTTGTATGGAATAACAATGGCTATAACATATTAGAATGTTTCTCTCCCTCAGATCGCACAGGATTTGTTGTACGACCTGTAGCCGGATATCTCTCGTCACGTGACTTCCTTGCCGGACTGGCATTCCGTGTTTTTCACTGTACTCAATACATACGTCACAGCTCGGACCCCTTTTACACTCCAGAACCGTGAGTTGCGATTTGATCTTTTTTTCCATACAATTTTGATTCTTGGAAAAATAATTAATATACACAACTAAATGTTTGGTTCTTAGGAACCTTGATACTGGATCCGAATGCAGCAGTTCTTTCAACCAAATGTTATCGTAGCAAATAGTAGCAAAACAACCCATAAAACTACATACAAATGTATCTATTTCACAGAAGCTGTAATTGTATCGTTGCCTGTGTTACTGTAAGATGACCGTGAAATTCAATTGAACACACTACCAGTTTCATCAGCGAATTGGGCTTTATTGTATAACTAGTTTGAGTGAATAAGAAAATCCAATTAAAGATACAGCGTGTAGGTTTGGTTTCCAGGCGCCGAATACGAATCACGAATTTCGAGGAACTTATATATTATACAAATGGAAGAATAGAAATTGTATCAACTTATATTTTCTATCCTTTCTTTTCCTTTCAACAACATATTGTTTTCCATGTAGTGAAACAAATTCGTTCTTTTGTGAATTTTAAGGGTGAAATTCAAAAACTTAATAACGGAATGAAATACAATGTTTTGTTTCTACAAAAAAGTTATATCAACTGAATATGACTGATATTTGCAAAGCGGGGAATCTATACTAGTAAAGAGTCAGAACTATTGGCATTGGTTCACGAAAACGTCAAGTCGTCAAGCAAAGGGGTATCACAAAGTCATATATAATCTGGTTTATCTGCGTCACAGTGTCACAACGATACTGACTCACTATCGTAGGATGGGCGTGAAGTCATAGGCACCCCACTCATCTATAACTGGTTAAACATGACAAAGGCGACATCGATCCAGGTATTCTGTATTCATGACCAGACAATGTGTCTCTTATAGTGGCGGGCGTTCAATTTTACGCTACGGCCTCCTTAAATTTGTTCTCTACCCCTCTCATCAAAATACTTCACTGTACATACATGGGATCTGACGACACCGCATACAAGGTCGATTTGAATTGACCTTTAACACGTATATATTCATTAACAGGTGCTTGTAATTTGTCCAATGAAGTTGCACAATATAGCCAATGCTCTGTTCTTTTTATACAATTGGAACACTCGACAATCACCGCTCCTCTAACTTGTTTATTTAAATGGGTTACATCCCTGTTATAAACTTAACGATTTTGTTGGCGAAGTTCATACAAAGTTCAATCTGAGACGACATGTATGAGGCAGTTAAAGTGTCAACTGAAAAAAATCACTATTCAAAAACACATACAATATAATGACAGATATGGACGAAAGGACATAACTTGCGTTCGTTTATTCTCATACACTAATTTGACCATATTTCATTTAATATTTCATTTAATGCCTAAGCGGCATTAGCAAACGCTCGTATACGTACAAGGAAGTATTTTGGTCGGATTTTATAAATACATTGAAATACAGTATCGAAATATTTAAAGTTAACGTGTTGTGACATCGTATATGATCTGTTTTTTAGCGACTGCTGCCATGAATTACTTGGTCACGTGCCCTTGTTAGCTGATCAGAGCTTTGCCCAGTTCTCACAGGAAATAGGTCTCCAGTCCCTTGGAGCGTCCGATGAAGAAGTAGCAAACTTGTCAACGGTAAATAATACAGGCATTTGTACAAGAAACTTCACAGCAGCGCAATGCGTCCAGTGTAGATTCAGACCAGCATGTGCATCTGCACAATCTGATCAAAATATTCACCATACATTAGACGTTTGTTGAAACAATTGATTATAATTTGAGTCATGTATAACGAAGTGTTATATTACCTCTCATGTTTTGCTTTTTGTTTTTTCTGTATGGTGTTTTTCTGTATGGTGTTTTACTGACATTTCAACAATTATCCAGTTATACCACGGAGTTACCAGTACTACTGGTATTTTTGTATTGACAATAGCGAGTCTGTCGTTATGCAAATCTCACAATCATATGCGACAAGGAAGGACTGTTTTTACTACTATGCGACAAGGAAGGAATGTTTTTACTACTGTGCGACAAGGAAGGAATGTTTTTACTACTGTGCGACAAGGAAGGAATGTTTTTAACACTACGCGACAAGGAAGGAATGTTTTTGCTACTGTTTTGTATTTGGTTTGACTCGGTCGGGGATCGAACCCATGTATAGAATATTTTAAAGCCGTCTTCTGCAAATGCACCAAATCACATTTCTATAAGGGAAAGGCGGTTAGTGGTGTTTTTCTTGCAGTTGTGACAGTCGAATTAAGATTCGAACCTTTATAGCATTCGGGGGATTTACGAGAACTACTTATTTAGACAGAAAGATGTTATCTGACGCTTAACTGTCTTAAGGAAAGTCGATATTCATGCGCGCATTTACATACTGGGGATCACTTTCTTGTATGATTAATTTTGAAAGACCCTAGATTAGAAATTACTTGTTCTTCAATATCCTTTCCCACATAGCAAGGCAGTTTGACGAATATGCAACTGACGTATTTTGAAAACAGTTTTGCAAAAGGAGAAACTGTTCATCGTGAGACATTTCTTCTTTCCAACAATGTTTTTTACTTTATTCTAAAAGAAAGTTTATGATTATAGATATGTCCATACAAGGGTTTCTTATAATCACCAAGATGATTGTGTATGTTATGGTCTTTTGGACCGCTTGATATGATAGTAATGAATATACAGATATATATAATACAAAAGAGCGCATACATTATGGCTGAGCTGTTTTGTTAATGACCAGTAGATAAGTTTCTTCTAATCATGTAAATGTCCACACAAAATTGAACATGTCTATTGGAAAAGTTACACGTTGGCTTTAGTAAATAGTGTAGATCCAGATCAGTCTGTGCATCCACACATCGTTATCAAGATATACACTGTCCACATATAACTTATACAAGAGTACTAGAAGGTTCTGTCAATTTCTTTAGATTCTGATAAGTCTGAGCAGATGGATAGTGCGATCTGAACCTACACTGTTCTGAAATAGCAACTTGTGGTTTGTTTCATGCACTAGTTTAATTATTGTTTATACAATTAATACCGGCAAACACAATAAGAAGTATGCAAGCAATATTGCTCTTTATTTACAGTGTTACTTTTTCTCGGTGGAGTTCGGACTGTGTAAACAGGACGGTGCGCTGAAAGTATTTGGTGCTGGACTACTTTCATCCATCAGTGAACTAAAGGTATGTATATATATATATATATTTACTTGTTATGTTTCCTACTTATAGTAATACGACAGTTATGACATTCCGATACACGAAAGACAATCCAATCAGATGTGTGTGCTACAACAAACAAGAACATCAACCTTTGCAACCAATTTTGTCCCCGAAAAGCCTTTTGACCAGGATGTAGATATGCGAATTTGTCGTTATGCCAACTGTGTTTTATAAATACAGTTATACACTATTAAATGCTTTGTATATGTCATAATACACCAAATTCATTCCCTATTTATTTTCATGTAAAACCACTAGTTTCAACCCTCAATTGTCACACTTTCTACGCGTTGTTTTAGGTAGAACTACCTATACCATTGAAAAGAGTTGCCCCTAAGCTTAAACATAATCCACAGAAATTTGGAGGGAGGTCATGCATTATGCAAGAAAGAATTCACCCCGCGAAAATGGTTACCGAAATCTGGCTGGGACGAAACTGGTTTTCACCTTCAAACAATGTCAAAATACTAAACATGATCCAAACAATCACTTCCAGTGAATCTAATACACATTTACAATACACTTAAACTCAATGTCATTTATTCAATGTATCTGGTGAAGGTATACATTCATGTCTATGCAAACAGCGAGTATTGTGAATCCAGATCGGCATGGCCGCAGGTATATTTGGCGTAATGTGACCTATATGGTCAACGTATCTATCTTGATTCTCCAGCGTAATGTGACCTATATGGTCAACGTATCTATCTAGATTCTCCAGCGTAACCGATATGGTCAACGTATCTATCTTGATTCTCCATTTATAATGACATTTTATTCCAGCATGCTCTGACAGACAAAGCAAAGAAGCTACCTTTCGATCCATTGGTAACGTGCCAACAAGAGTGCTTGATAACAACCTTCCAGGATGCCTACTTTTACACAGAGAGTTTCGAGGAAGCCAAAGAGCAAATGAGGTAATCATTAACTAACTTAAAGTTGTAGATTATTATCAGATTGTAGTAATTCATGGACGGATCTTGATCTACGCTGGACTTAAATGTTTGAAAGCCTTTTTTCTGTCTAAGATTAACGCCATTTTCAACGGCATTTCAGAAATATCATGACGACCAGACATTTAAAGTGGTTTGTTCTGACTTTCTATCGCCAATACACAACATTCTTACCGGGCAACCAACTACCTTAAATTCCTATTAGACTATTCATTCAATTTGTCGACGACAAATTATGATTGTCTTAAAGACATTCGTCAATCATCAGAAAGAATAGATGAATAAACAGGAGTTCGAACCCATGCATCCGAATTTGTTTTTTACCTAAGTCTGATTTATTACTAAATTTGCCTTGTTTTTCCTTTTTGCATCAAAGAGAGATCAACAATTCTATTTTGAAATAACACTTTGCTATTTTGAGAACATAACCCGTTGCTATTTTAAGAACATATCACTTTGATAAATTTAGTACAAGGCGCTGTGATAATTTTTATAACGACATTTTGGAAAATAATTTTCAGAGGCATGTGACTCAAGTTGTTTTTCTTCCTGCAGACAATTAGCCAACACGATCAAACTGAGTTATTAATAAAATAGCCCAGGTGGTCTTCCATTTTGAATCAAAGAGAAAAACAACAATTCTATTTTGAGAACATAACACTTTGCTATCATAACAACATAACAAGTTTGTTTTTCTTCCTGCAGACAATTCGCCAGCACTATCAAACGTCCGTTCGCTGTCCGCTACAATCCATATACTCAAAGTGTGGAAGTTCTCGACAACACGAGATGTATCGCATACCTCGTCAGTGAGGTCAAAGGTGAACTTTGCATCGTCAGCGACGCCTTGCGACGGGTCCAACAGCTTGAGAAGAAAATATTACATCCCCAGCCCAATTCTATAGACGAGGGACGGGAAAGTGAAACTATAGAGGATGACATTGTGAATACTGATGACACAATTGCTGTCAATTAAAACTTTGTTGATTTACGTCACACGGAATCTGATTATCTTGCCATTGCCACCAGCGTAATTCTCGTATCAGCCTTTTGATTTGTACAGGGTATTTACTGCTCGCCATCTAGCCTATTCTCATTGAAAAAAAGCCAAAATACTTCTGTTCGTATATTGGATCTGACGACACCGCATAAAAGGTCGTCTCAAATTGACACTAGACATTTAAATATATTTACATTCTTTCTGATTTCTATATGATCAGAAAGAACTTTTGGCAATAACCTCTTATGTAACTTGTTAATGAAATGGATACTCTTTCCTGTTGATACCTAACGCTTTTTAAGGCAACCCTTTGTTGTCTGACGCAAAGGTCAATCTGAGTCGAACAGTTAAAGGCAGTTTTCAGATCTATACTAACGTTTGCTACTGCAGCAAAGTTTAGGTCAGGTTTTAATAAGATTGCCTTCTAGCCGCATTCCTGAAGCTATAATATAATGTTCATGATATAAAAGGTAGTTTAAACACATGTAATTTGATAGCAATTCTGATTTTGTTATGTCCACAATCTTGACCAAAAATTCTAAACAAACCTCAGAGTTGATTACTGTTGGAGTAAGTAAAGCGAACGTAACAACATCACAACCTGTATATAATTGTATTGACATGCCAAACGTTATAAGAGCCGTTCCACGAGAAAACCAACGTTATGGAGACTGCGTAATATATCGTCCCAGATCAGCCGGCGCATTAGTCGCATGCTAATCCGGGCCGACACATTCCCCCATAGGGAGAAAGAGGTATAGAGTAATGCATCCTGAAGCAGAAAATCCACAGGAGGCGAACAGTCCACAATGATGGTTTTAGGAACGGCTCAATTATATTAATTTAGAGATGAAGGTAGAATTAAGGTTCAGCCCTACATTCCATTTAGAGATGAAGGTAGAATTAAGGTTCAGTCCTACATTCCATTTAGAGATGAAGGTAGAATTAAGGTTCAGCCCTACATTCCATTTAGAGATGAAGGTAGAATTAAGGTTCAGCCCTACATTCCATTTAGTAAGAACTCTCAGAACGTCCGTTTTCGTATGGTGTACCTCCATTGTTTATAATCGTTTAAGTTATTGAAAGATTGTTAATATATATACAGAGAATTATATCGTATCTGGATAAGAGATTTGACTGGTTAAAGATAAAGGATATTTAAGCTCTTCAATGGAGTTTGTTTGTTTGATTGTATGGTGCTTTACGCAGTTTTCAACACTTTGAGATTCATATGACGCCCTTTCCTGTGTAACTTATTAGTACCACTGGTCCATTTATCCCGACACCAGCGAGTCAGTAGTAATCCTCACCCTACGATCCTGATGGTAAAGGAGGGATACCACTTATACACTTTTAAAAGAATTTAGTATGACCCGGTCGTGGATCGAACCCGCGACTTGTCGCACACGAGACGGCTCTCTACAACTAAACCACTGAGGCAATCCCGTCCGTCGGAAAAGGTACATATAGATCAAGATCAAGATCAGCGTATGCACCGCACTATCTGATCAAAATATACAGGGTTCACGAATACTTACATAAGCTTGTTAGAAGATTCTGTCAACTTGTGCTGATTCCTGAGAAACGGAATGGCTGTACATCCGGATATGAACCTACACTGTTCAGAAATGACAACTTGTGTTGATTCCTGAGAAACGGAATGGCTGTACATCCGGATATAAACCTACACTGTTCAGAAATGACAACTTGTGTTGATTCCTGAGAAACGGAATGGGTGTACATCCGGATATATACCTACACTGTTCAGAACTGACAACTTGTGTTGATTCCTGAGACACGGAATGGGTGTACATCCGGATATACCCACACTGTTCAGAAATGACAACATGTCATTAAATGGTAAAACGTAATATCTTTGAAATTAAACAGTTTGGGTTGTTAACACTTTGATAATAGTTACATAACCGCGCTCACTTGTATTATCATCATCATTGAGATCCAATAAGATAGTATCGATCTCTGGACTAGTTTTAAACATATTGATATTTGTTTCGAATACCTAACAGTGTAGTGTAATACAGTGGTCTCACGATTACTCGAAAGGGCCATATAACATACATCGAGTTATGGACGTGTTCGAGCGATCGATGACTTTATGCATACTTTTTTTTAAAGAATTGGAAATGACCCGACCGGTCATCGAACACTGGAATCCTGATGGTCGTGTATTATTTACACACATTCTCATGACACGAATAGATGTTGTAGAGGATCAACATTTCGGACCATTATGTTGTAATGAAAATATTTCATTTAAACCATAACGGGTAAAATAGACCCGTCCCCTGATGGTCATGCTTTTAAATATTGCTTGAACGAATCTGGCTGAGGATCATGAAACTAATATTTCTATGAAATAATTAGAACATATGGCCGATATGTTCCACGAAGAAGATTCATAACGTTTTCACAAAGGGGCATACATGTAGTTAAAACAGTCCTGTTTCCTTTCAGCCATGTTTTTTACAAATCAATATGACTGCATATGAGCGTTTGAGTCGTCCCGCGAGAAAACCAACATTCTGGAAATTGCGTAAAGTATCGACCCGGATCAGTCGTCCCGCGAGAAAACCAACATTCTGGACTTTGCGTAAAGTATCCACCGGATCAGCCGTCCCGCGAGAAAACCAACATTCTGGACTTTGCGTAAAGTATCCATCGGATCAGTCGTCTCGCGAGAAAACCAACATTCTGGACTTTGCGTAAAGTATCCACCGGATCAGCCTAAGCATGTTGCACAGGCTTGACCGGATAGACACGTGTCGTCTCATGTGGATTTTCTGTTTCGGGAATCATTACTCTATCCCCCTGAGACGGAATGTGTCGGCCCGCATCAATCTGCGCTGGCTGATCTGGGTCGATAAATTACGCAGAGGCTATCTTGTTGGCTTTCTCGCGGGACGGCTAATGTCTAAAAAACAATATGAAAATCGGGTGATATGTTCTGAGAATAAGCTGGTTTCTTTTTAATGTTCATACATAAACGTTTTGAAGTAACTTATGAAAGAATATTGCTACCTATAAGATCACATTTAGCTCAATGCTAACACATAAGAAACCGTTTGCAGTAAAAGAATAGTGTACATATAGTCGGACGGACGCACGCACCATGGACAATGCGATATGGCATAAGCTCGAATTGCTGTCAGCCAGGGAAGCTTAGAGCCGTGCATCGAAATCAGAAAATGCCTCCTTTATAATTATAGTAATTAGGTGAAACACTATAAAACATAGAGTAATTTATATTATTTATATATATATTTATTCATTTCTTTAATTTTTTCATGTTAGTATAAACAAGTATCAAAGTTAATTTAATGTAAAAGTAAATTATCTATTTAAAGAGAAAATGCACCTATTGATTCCGCCTAAAAAGCAAACACATACTGACAATCATCAGAAAACCGATAAATAGAGTTTCTACAAAGGTAATTACTACGGAAGGGCTTAATGACTGTCACCTGCGGTAGCGATTTCAAATTATTTTTGCGAGTAAAGATTTAGATATATCGATAGAATAAAATGTAATTTTTCATCAATTAATAACCTCAAAAACTGCGATATATATTGAATTCGCCACTACAAATGATGCTTAAGATACGCTACCGTACGTTTATAAGGTAAACTGATTTATACACAATAAGCTAGACTATATCAAAATACCAGAAATAAGGAATTTATCAAAACAACTACTTCATAAAAAAAAATGCACACATAATCATTTGCAATAATTATCCAAAAAAATCTAGCAGAAAATCTTGAGCGTATCTCCAGTTGCACTTTACACCGAGTGGTTCAAGTTCAGGGCACGCGATGTCAAGAGCACGCCCCCAGTTAAACTCAACGGTCTTTTCATTCCAGGGTAAGGTCGCTGACATTTCGATTTGCTCCATCTGAAATTAGTAAATAATTTACTAAGGTGTGTATGTAAGAAGTGAAAATGGAATTCCCTACGTCAGTAAAATATAAGAGCCGTCTCGCGAGAAAACCAACATTATGGACTCCGCGTTAAGTGTCGACCCTGATCCGCCTAAGCATGCCGCGCAGGCTAACCCGGAGAGACACGTTTCGCCTCCTGGAGATTTTCTGTTTCAGGAATCATTATTCTATACCTCTTTCCCCCTGAGACGGAATGTGTCGGCCCGGATCTGTCTCCGCGGACAGCGCAGGCTGATCTGGTTGATACATTACGCAGAGGCCATAATGTTTGTTTTCTCGCGAGACGGCTTAATTTCCGTGCGTTCTCAGTGATTCTAAAGTTTAACATTCATGAGGCTCGGATTTGAATACAAATATGTGAATCAATCTATACATGTATCTAGGAACGACTATCCGTATTATTTCAACCCTTTACAAATGAGCCACGAGAAAACCAACATTGTGGATTCGGGTCAGCCTAACCATGCCGCACAGGCTAATCCAGACATACACTTTTCGCCTTCTGCGTATTTTCTGTTTCGGGAATCATTATTATATCCCCCTGAGACGGAATGTGTCGGCCGGGATTAGCATGTGCGTACTGCGCGGGCTGGTCCGGGTCATACATAATGTTGGTTCTCATTAGTGTAGACCTCGATCCATTTTGACACGCAAGAGCTAAAAATAGTACATTCTGTTAAACCCTTTTCAACATACAATAAATATACAGCAGACGACTTTGAAAACATTCTGTCAAAACATAGAAACTCTCTACAAAGGAAAAAAAGATTGAATGAAGATAAAAAAAAATGTATGGCAAAAGAAGGCATTGCTCAATACGAACAATACTGAATTACCCCCCTTGCCATAATTTCGTCAAACGTAGTCTGCTACAGACGCGGCTAAACGCATCTGTATGAGGAAAGGTTTGAGAACGGTAACCTTTTTATACGATGATAGACTTTGTTTTCCTAATTGGATTGGTCACATGACATGGTTCATAATTAAAGTCGGTACGTGTCAAATCTCCAGGAGAGGTACACATATATATATATATATAGTGTGTAAACTGTTCATTTTCCTTTCTCGCAAAACATTTAGATTCTGCATGGATAATAAAAAATACAATAAAAGATCATCATCATATGAAGATTTGTTAATACGATTTTTCTCTTCTTTAATATTTTCTCTTACAAGAATTTAAACATTGTATTTCTGTGTAAGTTGAGAGTAAACATCAGATAAGATTGCCCTTGGTTTTTGATGTATTGTCCTGGTATATCTGAACCGCATTGATGCTGTAGTGGTAGAGCGTCCGCCCCGGGTGCGGGACAGGCACTATAACGAGAGACTACACTGCACATTCTATATGTAAACACCTGTCTATACCATTTCCCACTTGCTACAGACAGCCCTTGAAAGTCCTGTGACAAAAGCAGTCTCAACTTTTCCCAAAGTGTTTTCAACTCTATTGAACAAATGTATTTTCATTTTTTCAAGGGACAAAACCCATATCTAAACATGATGTTCATAATTTAAAGTTCCTTCCCTTCAATCATATTTTGACAGGGCGTTGACCAAACGTTCTATCATTAAAAGCGTAATAGTAGAGCTTTCTTTGCAGAACTAGAAACATTCATTTGATATTGGTCTCTGATTTTTTAGAGAAGAAGACATTAAAAGAAATAAGAAAAAACAGCGGACGAACGGAATAAGGACGCTGATAGATCCGTTGAACATCTATCTGACAAAAATGCAAAATACACCTTTATTTGTGTTGTGGTTTCCTCGGGCACAGTGACACATGACCTGGTTTGGTCAAAGAACTAACCATGCTTGTCTGGGGGTATTATTCCTGCCTTTTAAGTGACTGACAGGCACGTGAACAGTCATGTTTGTTTGTATGGTGTTTACACAACTTTCTACAGTATTTCAGAATTATTATTTATATAATCGAGCGTTTTGCATGTTCTAAAATCCTAATTTCACACACTAACCCTATAGTTTTGGTACCCCAAAAAAACGTCTCAGTGAGACGTTTATTTTAAGTACCTACAACATAGGGTTTGCTTTAATAATAAGAGAGAAATTGAAGGGAAAACCCTCCTTATCTGGACCTCTATTATAACGACGCTACTAAGGTACGCGTTTCCAGTACCACTTGGTCATTAATCCAGACACCAGCGCATCAGTGCCACTCTTGTGTGACAAGTAAAGAGGAAAGCCAAAAAACTTCCACTTTGAACTCATTTGAAGGAACTGCCTCGGGACCTCCCGACCCCGTGGCGGACGCTTTACCTCTACACCACGATGACATGTGAACACATATATATAGTTATATCTACACTAATCTTGTCATGTAGTAAACACATCTATATAGTTATATATACACACTAATCATGTCGCGTAATAAACACGTCTATAAAGTTATATATACACTAATCTTGTCACGAATTAAACACATATATATAGTTATATCTACACTAATAGTGTCACGTATTAAACACGTCTATATAGTTATATCTACACTAATCTTGTCACGTATGAAACACGTCTATATAGTTATATCTACACTAATCTTGTCACGTATTAAACATATATATATATATATATAGTTATATCTACACTACTATTATCACGTAGTAAACACATCTATATAGTTATATCTACACTAATCTTGTCACGTATTAAACACGTCTATAAAGTTATATATACACTAATCTTGTCACGTATTAAACACATCTATATAGTCATATCTACACTAATCTTGTCATGTATTAAACACGTCTATATAGTTATATCTACACTAATCTTGTCACGTATTAAATACGTCTATATAGTTATATCAACACTAATCTTGTCACGTATTAAACACATATATATAGTTATATCGACACTAATATTGTCACGTAGTAAACACACATATATATATATATCTATATATAGTTATATCTACACTAATCTTGTCACGTATTAAACACGTCTATATAGTTATATCTACACTAATCTCTCACGTATTAAAAACGTATATTAAGTTATATCTACACTCATTTTGTCACGTATTAAACACGTCTATATAGTTATATCTACACTAATCTTGTCAAGTATTAAACACGTCTATATAGTTATATCTACACTAATATTGTCACGTATTAAACACGTCTATATAGTTATATCTACACTAATCTCTCACGTATTAAAAACGTCTATTAAGTTATATCTACACTCAGTTTGTCACGTATTAAACACGTCTATATAGTTATATATACACAAATCTTGTCACGTATTAAACACGTCTATATAGTTATATATACACTAATTATGTCGCTTATTAAACATGTATATATAGTTATATCTACACTAATCTTGTCACGTACTAAACACGTCTATATAGTTATATATACACTAATCTTGTCACGTATTAAACACGTCTATATAGTTATATATACACAAATCTTGTCACGTACTAAACACATCTATATAATTATATCTACACTAATCTTTTCACGTATTAAACACGTATATATAGTTATATATACACTAATCTGGTCACGAATTAAACACGTCTATATAGTTATATCTACACTAATCTTGTCACGTATTAAATACGTCTATATAATTATATATACACTAATATTTTCACGTATTAAACACAACTATATAGTTATATATACACTAATCTTGTCACGTAGTAAACACATCTATATAGTTATATCTACACT
>JAUELF010280391.1:0-10456 GCA_031471495.1 Clinocardium nuttallii | reverse complement strand
AGGTTGCGTAAATAACGAATCAACACAATTTATATATATACTCATATAGGTTGCGTAAATAACGAATCAACACAATTGTACATATATACTCATATAGGTTGCGTAAATAACGAATCAATACAATTGTACATATATACTCATATAGGTTGCGTAAATAACGAATCAACACAATTGTACATATATACTCATATAGGTCGCGTAAATAACGAATTAACACACTTTTAGATGCCCCAACCTTTCACCGAGTTCTTGTGTCTCCGTATGCGATATATGCGGACTATGAAGGCCCAAGTGAGACAGTGCGGACTGAGCCTTCATTGTTCGCAGTTTTGAAGATATCCCTTTAAGCCTGACGTGGCCGAAATAGTTATATAATTATTTCTTAATACAGTCAAAATGACATTTACAATACAGAGCAGATGCCATTCATGCACGTGGTTACGTACCGTAATATCTCATTCGGAATTCCCTATACAGACATTTGATTGGTTTATTCGCTGTAATATTGAATGTAATGGCGTTCGGATAGATCAAGGGGTAGAGCAAATTTCAAATTCGCATTTAATCCGAACATTACCTTCACCCCTTGTACAGGCATGTTAAATTAACACATTCTTATATAATAACTTTAAGATTCCTTCAGGAAATATGACATTTGAAAATTAAAATATTGATTTAAAGCGGAAAGTATCCTTATAAAACGAGAGACATGTTCTATATGTTTCTTGTTCATGCGGTGTTGTGTTTGTCTTAACGTAACGGATGACCGACATTGAAACTTTTCCGGCGATGTCTTTAACCAATTGCTCTAGCTCCACATACAAGTTGTTATCTTTTTTTCTTGATTAACTTGATCAAATTTACATCCTTTATACTTCATCACATGGTATACTGAAAATGCCGAGTGTCACCTATATAGGGTCAATCAACATGAATTTAAAAACAAAAGCAAGCATTTTCCTTTTTAGTTAGATTTCTTTTCAATTCGTGCACACTTGCGTCAAAGGTGTCGGTGAAACATAATTACGCGTAATGACATGCTAAGGTGTGTGTTTCAGAGAAAGGGTTCCAGGTATAATTACGTTTGGAATATTATCATAGAAAATGGCGTTGTCGTGGTGATGAGCCACAGTTTCCCACATAGAAAACGTATGCATCAGTAGAATGTTAAATAGTCTAGGCAGAAATATGAAAAAGCTCTTAAAGGGAAAGTATTATAAATGAACAGAGCTGACCGCATTGCGGTCTCATGCTATCAAAAGATATCTCTTGAAGATAGGTCACAATGTATATGCATGTTTAAGCCAAGGAAACAGGATTCATCTTGCTTTTTACAATCTATTTGAGATGGAGCCAATTGAATGGGCAAAATGTTGAATTGAATATTAGAAAAATCCGTGGACGCAATGCCGTTCAACTTCGTGCGAAATGTATTACAAACAAAACCAAATAATATCTCGAGGTCTTTGTATTGATTGCAAAATTGTTCATGTGAAATAAGGGATCATTGCCTATTGGGTCCTATCAATCTCATATTGAATACCAATATAACACAGGAAAGATTCGGATCAGATAGTAGGATGCATCTTGATCGTCACTTGCCTGTCTTCTGCACAAAGGGTTAACATGTATAACGGTAAATACTTGATAAACTTTGGCCCCCTTGACAAATAGAAAACATTCGTTTGTGTCATATATCAAGCGATATCTGACATGGAAATGATTTCTCCCGTCAGTGTTGATATTATCATCTACAGATATTAGCGTGACACATAACTATAACAACAATAATAAATTATAGTACGATACAAAGATATAGCCAACCTCTAAAACAACTAAAACATCTGAAACAGAGATGAAAACACTGTCGGGAAAGGAGACATGACACTCATTTTTCCTTTTTTTATCTTACAGAAAACGCAACTGAAAAAAACATTGATAAATGGGTTATGACATTGGGATAAGTATCACGTGAGTATCGCCTATAAATCGAAGAAACTTAGTAAACTTAACTGATTTACAAAATCTCCATAAATTCACCCGGGAAAGACATCTTCAATCATGTTAACTCTTATCTAGATGAATTTCTAAAACTGGTGCTTTGATTCTTGATGTTTGAAAGATCCTTCAAACATATCATATAATGTAAGTAATACATGAATATGTGAACAGAGTAGATCTTGATCGGACCGTACGGATGCACAGGTTAATAGGTATATACTACCTACTGTTCAAAATAAGAAAGTTATTTGAATAAAGAGAGGATAAGACGTAAGCTTTTGTATTTTGTGCAATATGCTCACCTGTTAATTCATGAAAAACGGCATTACAAAATATTACATGAAATCAACCCATCCACGGCAACAAATAAGTGTTAGCATTTCTAAAAAGGGTCGGTGCAGATAGGTTGAACGAGTTGACAGAAGCTTCTAATACGCGTATGCTTGTAAACACGTTTCCCAATGCACGGGAATTAGACCCAGACTTCGGTCAATATCACTTGTAAGAATACACTAATTGTATGTCGGCACAAAATTCCCAAAGTAGAATCCATTTTTCATAAAGCACTATTTAAGGGAATTTTTCATTACTATAAGACAAACAATGCTGATTTCAGGTGAGACAGCTTGTTACGAGACAGCTGAGACAGGTGAGACAGCTCGTTACGAGACAGCTGAGACAGGTGAGACAGCTCGTTACGAGACAGCTGAGACAGGTGAGACAGCTCGTTACGAGGTGATTCACCTGAACCTTATTGTTTGCAACAAGCTTAATACTGCAATTGGTGCTGAAAGAGTTAAAAATGGAAACCATTGTGTGAGTCTTAGGCCCTTTGCCACATACAATACATCTGCAGAAGACAACGTTGAAGACATCTAGTCAAACCTATTTACATTACAATCTCTACAAATTAAACTTCAGATATTGTATATATACTAAAACACTTTGTGTCAGTCAGACAGAGAATTGCTCTGTGTAAGCAATTTATGTATTTGCTATAGTATTTTCAAACTTTGATGAAATGCAGTAACGACAAAGTTCGCCTGTTTGTCAGAAAGGGTTAACTAGTAACGATCCGACAGTGGTCATAGTATTAATTTGTCCTGCAATCAGTGTAATTGTCATCTTGGGAAATTCTCGAGAAAGACGGGAAGGAAAACGATAATGGAAAAGATATGTATCATATCAAAGGTCCTTATTGAATAACTTCAACCATAAATCTTTCGTTGGGATTTCGTTTTTTCTCTGATCCAAATCACGGACAATTAGGATGAATATTAGTTGACATGTACGCGTAATGTTTTTCAGATTACAGTGAAGAATATCGCTGACAACAAATTGAGAAACAAAAATTGTCGCCTATGATCTCATGTTCAGTAACTTAAATCTTTCTGGCAAAAAGGGGAGGGGACCTATTGTACATGCGCTAAGTGATAACGCAAGAGATTCTTTATATGAGTCCCGCAAGAAAACCAACATTATGACATCTGCGTAATGCGTCGACCAGATCGGCCTGCGTTATCCGCATAAACGGATCCGGACCGTCACATTCCACCTCAGGGGGATAGAAGTATAGAGAAATGATTCCTGAAACAGAAAATCAATAAGAGGCGAAACTTGTCTATTCGGATAATCCTGTGCGGATTGCTTATGCTGATCCGGGTCGATATTTTACGCACAGACCACACATTTTATAGTTTGAGGAACTTATTAGTATAACTTATGTCTAAAGCTAGAACATTGTGGTCTCTACGTAGAGGTATCGGCCCGGCTCAGTCTAAACATGCTGTGAAGACAGACGCTTTTCGCCTCTTGTGCATTCTGTTTCAGGAATCGTTTGTCTATTCCTCTATCCCTCGGAGACGGAATGTGTTGGCCCGGATCAGTCTGCGCGGACAGCGCAGGCTGATCCGGGGCAATACATTACGCAGATGCCATAATATTGGTTTTCTCGCGGGACGACTCATATCTTGTGTTAGCATTTCGCGCTATATAACCCATTCTCACATACACCTTAACTGTAGCAGACGACTTTGAAAACCGTGGGTACAACAATGTGATCAATATCGGAAAGCGAAAGTATATTATAAAATAAATTTTAAAGGATTGTGACAAATGGAGAAGTTGCTCGTTATGAACAATGTCTCCGTTTGGCATCAAACTTTCAAAGGTCGTTTGCCGTAGACGTGTCAAACTGCGCCTGTATGTGGTATAAAGGGTTCATAAGCGGTACTCCAGAAAATCAACATTGGCATATTTTTCACAAGTGTAGATCAAACTCAGTCTGTACATCCATGCTGTGAAATCCAGATGGACAAGTTTTTTCAGACGTCTCTTGATACTTCCTGTCACTAATTAGCGGCCAATACGGGTGTACACGTGTCGCAAATACCAATAACGCTCACAGTGGAAGCCAGTTGTACAGATGCAGAGCGTCAGTCTCTCGTATCAAAAGTCCCTGGTTCGAGTCTTGACTTTAGGATTTTTCCACACAAACGGCGCGAGTACTGGTTTAGACACCGAGAGTGATTAATCTAAGCCAAAGGCTTGTTTCGCAATCGATGTAAAATAAATAAGTTTAAACTAAGTAACGCTCACATTAAACTTTTTTCCATCAAATTTACCACTTTGGTTACCCCGTTTTCGTTAGCTGCTGCTAGAATAATTCTTATTTTCGTAACATGTTTCTATACTTGATTATCGTGCAGAAGTTGTATGATAAGTAGCTTTTTTATAAGATGTACTTATGCATATTATGGACTTTGATACATTTGTTTTTTAAACGAATGTATTTCTTCTTCGTTTATGAATGTATAAGTGTCATCATTATAATGGTGTTTAAGGTAAACAAAACGTCCTAAGTTCATTTATCAGGAAATATCTGACTCCATTCATTATCAGACATGATGTGAAGAGAAGCATCTATCATTATATATAGTGTATGCGCCAACAATACAAGAGACAATTCTCTAGAGTGCTAATAACCTATGCAATATTTGTTTCCGGCTTTGAGCGACCGATGACTCGATGACGTCTTTCCAAAGAGTCATGTTTATATTAGAATTATTTTATTTTGATACTCGAACAGGAAACACAGGAATAACCTCGAGTTATCCACGTGTTCGAGTTACTGAATAAAAAAAGCCGTTTCGCGAGAAAGCCAACAGTGTGGACTCGGCGTAAAGTATCGACCCGGATCGTCATAAGCATACCGCGCAGGCTAATCTGGGCAGACACTTTTCGCCTCCTGTGGATTTCTACTTCAATAATCCTTTCTCTATACCTCTATCCCCCTGAGACGGAATATGTCGGCCCGGATTAGGCTGCGCGGACTGCGCTGATCTGGGTCGATATATTACGCAGAGGCCATAATCTTAGTTTTCTCATGGAACGGCTCAAATAAAGTAATGTCAGTTATAAATAGAGGGATAGATTTTATTTGAATTATTCAAATAACTTGAAATTTCCCGATTTTAGTAAAGCTCAAAATCAGCGTTTTGCCTACTGTGGATTTTCTTTACTATATATTCGGTGTGTGCGGACAATCGGAACACGCCCCAGATTTCATGGAAAAACATTCACATCGTCAGTATATGAGCCGTCCCGCGAGAAAACCAATAGTGTGGTCTCTGCGTAAAGTGTCGACCTTGATCAGCCTAAGCATGTCACGCAGGCTTACCTGGATGGACACTTTTCGCCTCCTGTGGATTTTCTGTTGCAGGAATCATTATTCTATACCTTTATCCCCCTGAGGCGAAATATGTCAGCCCGGATCAGTCTACACGGACAGCGCAGGCTGATCTGGTCGATACATTACGCAGATGCCATCATGTTGGGTTTCTCGCGAGAGGGCTCATATATAAGCACAAAGACTCAGAACCAGGATTCACATTGATATATACAGTGTTAAATCGGTTTCTTTTAACCCTTCAATGTCTTTTATAAACAGTGACGGCGTATATATGCACACACTTTGTTGTATCGTCGACATTGTGTTGGTGATACGTATCACTTTATTATAGATGAATATAGATAAGTATCCATTATTCACATACTATAAGCTTCAGGTCATCTAAATTAGATGACCTTTTTAGTAATAAATCTGAGTGATTGGCGGTATTAATATAGAAAAATGTAAATCTTTCAACAATAATTGTTATATTCACACTCTCACTAATCGCTTTAAGTTAAAGGTTAATTTGTTCTTTATTTGGTATAAGTTATTAATGAGCTATACAAAATTCAGGAATTCTCAAGTTATTTCGGATTATTACAATTCCTGCGTTCAGTGAAGTAAATGTAACAGCTCATGATTGCCAATCCAACAATCAGATTACATTTACTTTTTTGAAAACATAGTGACAAAAGAAGAAATTGCACAAAACGTGCAATTTCTCATTTTGCCGCAATGTTTTCATAAAAGTAGCTGTAATTTAAGTAGTGTATTTGCACACGTGAGCTACCAAATTGTTTCGTTGTTTCGTTGATCGTAGGGCACAATGTGTATGTTATCCAAGGAATGAAACAAGCAAACCAACAACCAAACTTGTGTGTGTCGAATTAGGATACTTGAAAATTATGTCACGGAATATTTCCAAGTACCATTTTGAAACGAGCGATTTTTTACGAGGCAAGTTAAAGTGGGCATATAATCGAAAATGCAACTATCAATGAACGTCGTCTTTTATTCTCTCGCCCACGATGTGGAGTGAGACATAACAGTCACTTTTCCGGCGGCAGCCACTTGTTCAAGTATCTATTACTCAGCAACCTCTTGTCGGATTTTTACTGAAACTTTCTCAGATGTATTGTTGGGTCATGGGACATCATTCAACGTCAAATATACCAAGGTCAAGGTCACTGTTGGTCAGAATTCAGCATTTGCTAACTTAACCTTGGTAAGGTTATTTTAACCTTGATAAGGAAACTTTTACCCTCAAGACCATATTTGTCATCCAATCTTCATGGAAGTTTATCATAAAATTTGTCTCCATCAAATATCGGTCAGATTCTTCATATGAGGTCAAAACCTAGGTTGTCCTATACGTTCGACTGCTTGCAAAATGTCATTACGTTTAAATGGCAGCCTTCTGTTTCACCGCCAAGTTGCGATAAACGAGTCATTAACCCTTCTCCGCATGCAGACGTATTTGGACGCATCTACAAGAGCAGACGCGTTTTGAAAATATTATTGCAAAAGCAGAAATTGCTCATTATGCCAATTTGTTTTCAACTCTACTCAATAACAATGACATTGAATTAAGGAAATTGTCCACATTTTGTCCTGGATGTTTTTCATATACTCTTGCATGTGGGAAAGGGTTTAAACCATCCCCACGCTGATTTCCAAATGTCTAACGCGAGTGACGGACATAAGCGGATTAAATAGATTTGCATTGTGTCTGCATTCTGCACGTTCTCTCAATTAAAGATCAATGCATTTAAAACCTCTACCCTGCTGCACGCCACTTCAGACAACATATTCGTTTATCCGGTACATACTGCATGACTTTAAACTACTATCTGTACCAATGTAGAAGGAAATTAACGGATCATTCACGTAGTCCAATTTATATATACACATTGCACGATAGTTAGCAAAGGCTAGTCCATATAAAAGAAAAATAACTTGCCAGCAGTCAAATATGGTGCGGGTTCAGACATTTAGTTGGATAACAAAGGTTAACCCCTTTCCCTCATATAGACGCTTTCTGACGCCTCTGTAGCAGACGGCTTTTTGAAAACATAGTGACAAAAAGGAGAAATTGCACAAAACATGCAATTTCTCCTTTTGACACAATGTTTTCCACTTTTAGTCATAGGTCATCCATTCAATTAAATAGATGTTCCATGTTTTGACAACATATGTTCAAAGTCGTCTGCTGCAAAATTGTCGTATGAGGGAAAGGGTTAATAATACAAGACACTGATTGATCCAAATAATCGTTTGTTACTCTTTTATTTCTTTCACTGCCGAATATCCAAAAGTCGACTGTTCGGTGTTGACAATTAGAACACTACATTTTTCGTCCAACAGGACATTTTGTAAAATGTAATGTCTATAAGTAGCAAACAAAGCAGGTTTCAGGAGAGAGCGCTCGTACATCCTTATAATTGTCTTTGGCACGAAGGGGTTAACTGCTTTAGAAATATAATGAAAAATAGATCAATTGACTTATTAAGGATCAACCGTTAATCCGATCGCCCACTTTGAACACACAAATAAACAAATCTAGACAAATGGAAGTATAACGTTGGAGAGTTTGGCATGGATCTTTTTACACGAAGTATGACAAAGTTTTATTTGCTATGATCGCACATGTTTCACTCGGCAGAATCGCCTTCTTTTTGATTTGCATAAATGAAGAAGTGTTTCCAACAAAATGCGTCATTTGAAAATGAGAATATGAATAAAAACAGTTGTTTCCAAATTTTGATCATTAATATATCTACAATGTCCTTTTTTTACAAACGTTTCTATCTTTTGCCAAATGTCAAGTTGTCTTGGCTTTTCATCTCCACAAACGAATGCACACCTTTAAATTAATGTATGTCACAATACGACAACAAGTCTTCGATGAGTCTCAAACATATCGACTTCTGAAGATTGGGATAATCGACATATGAGAAAGGATTACGTAATATTGTCAAACAAAAGGAAATTTTGGTTTGAAACTTAATTAGGAGTGCGATTCAATTTTTAAAGAGAAGGATGTCTGATTTTCGCGATTTCTGTCAACCCTTTACCACATGTATTGAATCTGCAGAAGAATACTTTGAAAATATAAAAAGAAAACCATTGTGACTAAAGGAGAAATGTTTCATTATGGGCAATTTCTCCTCTTGTCACAATGTTTTTCGTGAGTCTTCTATTGCATATTTGTCTAAATCTGAGAAAGGTTTGCCAAATATGGTCAACGAAATGGAGTGTGTTGGTGTGAAACTACAACAGCGCATCATTAAGAGAAAGATGCATTCTTTTTCACGACTCCAGTTAATAGGAACACAATGCCCTTGACGTTTCAAATTTCATTTATCATTTAGTCTTAGAGATAATGATTTGCAACTGTCATCGTTTTCCCATTAATCTAGGGACTTCAATTAGCACTTCAATGCTTTTTCACAGGACAATTTTCAACATTCATATTTTCTTTTAACATAAGGTACATGGTTTTTTTAAAGGTTTGCATAGCAATCCTTTCCGACATGCAGACGGATTTGAACGCATGTTGTAGACATAGGAAAAACCGCCCTATATGAGCAAGTATTTTGCCACAATATATTTCAACAATAATATTTTCATATATGGATATATTCCAATTGTCTGCCTAAATAGCTTTAAAGTCGCATGCTGCAGATTTGCTGTATATGGAAAAGTTTCAATAGGCGTTCCATTTCTTTCTCTTGGATCGAATATTACATTTATAGTAAGTACATGTTTTAATTATTGGTAACCGTTTCCCAAATGCAGTCGCATATTTACCGCATCTGTAGCAGACGTAAAAAACATCGCGGTCAAAGCAAACATTGCTCATGATGAAGACTTTCTGCTTTTGTCACAGTGTTTACATATCTGATTTAAAAAGGCCTTTAATTGCTTTTGGAAGCGAAAGGGGTGAAACACGTGATACGATCGAAGGACGGCTGGTAACTGCGTATAAAACCAATCAGACATACACGTTATAGAACACATTTTAATTAAAGCAGAGATGAAGACAATTCGAGCCCGTCCTAGCGAAAATGTACAAGTTGCATCCACACAATATTATAAAAGTCATCTCTGTTCACATCGTACCAATATAAGTTTGTTAGAAACTTCTGTCAAATCATTTATATTCTGATAAGAATGAGTGGATGTACGGACTGATCTGAAGTGGCAGCGTTAAGAAATGTCACTTAGTACCTTTACTCACGGACCAGTTCATTTAATATTAAGTTTGAAAAAAGAAAATAACAACACCATTGTCAACTCGTTTTAATACTAAAACACAGCTTTTATAAAGATTTCATTTATATTTGACTGGAAGTTTTCAAAGCCATCTACTGCAGATTTGTAGTGGTTGGGAATTGGTTTAACGATATTGTATGGAATATGTCAAACCTTATGAAACTCGAGCGTCGGGTCTTTCCAACCAGCCAATACCAATATCAACATGCACCTCCATGCAGTCCGACCAATACATTTCCTGGTCGCAACTGAGGCATAGTAGTATATCTGGTAGTACGTCTTAATCAAACATGCACCATCCATTTAGATCACATAGCCTGTATATACTAATTAGTCGCTTTCTACACTTGTCAAAACGGTTAAGGCTGTAAGATTGGATATAAGCCCGACAGCGAGAAAACCAAAATTGTGCGTAAATACTCGACCCGGATCAGCCCAAGCAAGCCGCGTAGGCTAACCCGGACAGACAATGTTCGCGTCCTGTGGATTTTCTGATTTTCTCTATAC
>JAUELF010280380.1:0-10457 GCA_031471495.1 Clinocardium nuttallii | reverse complement strand
ATAAATACAACCCGTAAATTTAGTGAGCGTTCCCAGTACAACTGGCTCCAATTCGCCTAACACACTTGACGCTAAGCAATACTTTAAATCTCAAATACGTATGGAACATATCCCAAATACATGTTTCTCAAAATAGTTAATTGATGACTAAATTGACATAATTAATGTCCTTGCTGACTAGCAATACGTGTTAAGAAATGAAATGTTTAGGCATTTTTACTAGGGAAACAAAAATAATGAAAGTATTTCGAATTGCTTGGCGCTAAGTAAGGTCGGTACGGGCCTTAAATGCCGACGATAGGTAAGGTAAGCTAAGTAAGGTTGGTGGAATTGAAGCCTGGTCTAATAAGACAGACACCGATGAATTAGTCGTACCTTGGATGCTTAAGGGGGCAGCCATAATCTCCTAATTATCATCGTGACGTCATTTCCTGAAACACATCACGGAGACAGTAGGACGCTCATCGTGACGTAATATCTTGAAACATACCACGGAGACAGTAGGCCGTTCATCGTGACGTAATTTCCGGAAACACATCACGGATACAGTAGGATGCTCATTGTGACGTCATTTCCTGAAACACACCACGGAGACAGTAGGACGCTTATCTATACGTCATATTCTGAAACACACCACGGAAAAAGTATGACGCTCATCGTGACGTCATTTCCAGAATCACATCACTAAGACAGTAGGACGCTCATCGTGACGTCATTTTCTGAAACATATCACAAAGTTAGTAGGACGCTCAGACGTCATTTCCTGAAACGCACAACGGAGACAGTCAATCTCCTTCGCAGAGTTCCTTACACTCACTTATACATGCATGTAAGGAGTCGATAGTATTAGAGAATGGGAGACCGTATGACGCTCATCGTGACGTAATTTCATGAAACACACCACGGAGAGAGTAGGACATTCATTGTGATGTCATTTCCTGAAACACATCACGGATACAGTAGGACGCTCATCGTGACGTCATTTCTTGAAACACACCACGGAGACAGTACGACGTTCATCGTGGCGTCATATTCTGAAACACACCACGGAAAAAATAGGACGCTCATCGTGACGTCATTTCCTGAAACACATCACCAAAATAGTAGGACGCTCATCGTGACGTCATTTTCTGAAACATATCACCAAGACTGTAGGAAGCTCATCGTGACGTCATTTTCTGAAACACATAACGAAAACAATTGGACGCTCATTGTGACGTCATTTCATGAAACACATCACGGATACAGTAGGACGCTCATCGTGACGTCATTTCCTGAAACTCATCACGAAGACAGTAGGACGCTCATTGTGACGTAATTTCCTGAAACACATCACGAAACAAGTAGGACGCTCATCGTGACGTAATTTTCTGAAGCACACCACGGAGACAGTAGGATGCGCTGATCGTGACTTCATTTCCTGAAACACACCACGGAGACAGTATGCCGCTCATCGTGACGTCATTTCCTGAAGCCAGAGGTGTTTTAAGATTTACCCAACTCACCACGCACTTGGGCATGTATTAGTTAAACGCGAGAGAGAGAGAGAGAGAGAGAGAGAGAGAGAGAGAGAGAGAGAGAGAGAGAGAGAGGGAGAGAGAGAATACATCAATATCATCAGTATGTATTTCAATGAACCATGGAGATCCATAATGCGTAACACCGTCGAAAACCACATAGTAATCCCGGAATGTGTCATGACGTGACTCATGCAAAATGCCTAAGGAATCATGAAAAGTGAAATAAGAAGTTGTATAAGTCTAAACAAACGGTCCGAGCCGAACTATCTCAGTTGGTAGCAACGCAGGCTCTCCATCCAGGGTTTGTCAGTGCGAACTCCAACTCGGTCAACCATCTTTTCTAATGTATGATAAACGTCATTGCGACACGCGATTTGTCTTTCACGAATGGGCTGACAGTTTATGTAAGATAAAAATCAGAATTGGTAAGAATAGAAACTTGTCGATTTGATATGACTGATTAAGTGTTGAAACAGGCGTTAAACCCCAATAGATCAATCAAGCGCAATTTCAATTAATAATAGTTCTACTTCTTCTCTTTATTAGATTATTTGTTTTACTTCTAACGAATATCGTCGTTGTTGTTGTATCCTATTGTGTTCCACCTGCATTAGGAATGTGAGGATCCAGTCATGGAGGCAGATTAAGGATCTGACAGATGAACAACTCTCAAAAAAACATTGCAATTCCTTTGAATTACTCCTTTCCCTCTCTGCCAGGGTAACCCTTTATAGAAGTAAACGTAACCTGATTGGTCGTATTTACAGCTGTTTATTTTCATAATAACTAAGCTGAGCATGTTTACTTCTGAATTTAGCTAACCGAATAGTAAGTTAGATTTGATGTTAGTGCTATACGATGTAACACTGACTAATTTACCCTTTCCCTTATGTATAATTATTTTTGACGCATCTTTAGTTTAGTAACTTATCTAGTTCACATCTATTACGAAACACGCAAATCACGAAGGCCGACCCCACTCATCACGGGTTACGAAGTCGTGACCTGTGGTACAAAAGGCCGACGCTCTACCTTCTGCACCACACTGTCTTCCACAAGAAAAACTGGTCTTAAATGATCTTTAGAATAATACTCCATACGCTTGTCTACGTACATGTTAAAGTCGTCGTGCTACCGATTTGTTCTATGTGGGAAAAGGTTAACTGTCTGTTATAGATCACACATAGATCATGGTATCCTATAAACTGTATATAAACGTGTCAATTCGCTATAAACAAACCGATACCATCTATATAGTGTAATTACCCGCTCTTTAGTGCACAGATGTACAGGTAAATCCAAAGATTGCAAACTCGGATGCAACGTTATGTACGAATGTCACTATTTATCCAAGTCGTTATTGCTTAATGGTTGGTATTTTATTATACGGTTTATACAGTACATCATGATAAATGTCTCATTCATCTAACTGATATAAATATTCAATTTTAGATACAATCACTTTTTAAATACAGTACAATTCACTTTTAAAAACATACTTTTGTAAATTGATGTTCTTTTAAACTCATATTTTTGGCAATTGGTGTATTCATATAAATGCAACAAATATATAATGAAATCAAAGATATTTATTCAAACTTGTCTCAAGCAGCCAGGGAGAGTAAAACTGTGGCTACGGAAAACCGACGGCTGCTTAAAAAAAGTCTAAATAAAGAATATTTTGTTTTGGTTAATCTTCACGTGGCTGCGTATTAAAAGTCAAATAAAGAACATTTTGTTTTGGTTTATGTTCATTTGGCTGCGTATTAAAAGTCAAATAAAGAACATTTTGTTTTGGTTAATCTTAACGTGGCTGCGTATTAAAAGTCAAATAAAGAATATTTTGTTTTGGTTAATCTTCTATTTGCTGCGTATTAAAAGTCAAATTTAAGAACATTTTGTTTTGGTTAATCTTCTATTTGCTGCTTAATAAAAGTCAAATTTAAGAACATTTTGTTTTGGTTTATCTTCAAGAGGCTGCTAAATAAAGGTCAACTAAAGAACATTTTGTTTGGGCTAATCTTCAAATGTTTGCTTAATAAAAGTCTAAAAAATATTATATTGTTTGGCTAATCTTCAAGTGACTGCTAAATACAAGTTAACTGCTAAGTAGGGGTGATTTCTATCACAAATTTGACTGAAACTACGATATTAGAAGAACGCGGTTTTTACTAAATAAACTGGTATAAAATGACAGTCGACAGAGCGTTCCGCCAATCCACCAATCGAATTGCAGTGATTTCACATCTAGAATGAACCATAACGATCCGTGAGCTACATAACTGTTAAATGAACGCAGGGCTAGTCACTTCGGCAAAACACGAACTCTCGACTCGGGTTACACTCGGGTCACATTCGGCTTTTTACGTGAATGAATTGGGTTAAAGTGACATGCGAATAACGTTGAAACGCGTTACGCTGCAATTAACCGTACCATAACACTGCTTTTTACAATTTGTATCAAAGTAAATCCATCCCGAGCGTCGAGTTACACTGTCTGTTTTAATTACGACATGTGATGTATTCGCGATAGTTCATGAATGGGTCTAATGTGTCTAATACGACGATACCCCGTATACATACAGTAAGGTTTAACGCAACGGGTAGGCATGCGCTGCATACTTAGGCTGATCAGGTTCGACACTTTACGCAGGGACCACATTGTTGGTTTTCTAGCGAGACGGCTCATATATGTTAATCCATCCCGAGCGTCGAGTTTGATAATGAATGAGTCTAACGTGTCCAATACGATGATTTGTTTGTTTGTTCGGAGTTTAACGCCGTTTTAACAGCTTTGGTCATATCACGGCGGTCAGTGCATCTACCCATGTTTTCCTGGCTTACCCACACCAGTACTTACACAACATTCTTTCGAAGCCACTCCAATACGATGATACCAGGTTGTGTAAAAACAATAAAATAAGAACGATATCTTAAAAGTATGATCATTTTTGTCAGGCATAATTCAAAAAGTAACTAAATTGTTAATTACACTTTATTCTAATTGGGGTGGTATAACGTTCTCAACATAATTCAGTTAAATCACAGCCACAGTAGATACACCAGAACTTGACTTGAAAATATGCCTTGTCCTAGAGTACTCTCCATCATGACAATCTGGAGGTGTGATCGAACCCACAACACTTGCTTCAAACCATACACGCTTACCATTCGTCCACTGCGGACTGCTAATACATATAGTAGAGTATTTTAAGTTTTAAAAAATGTAAATGGTCTTCAACTCACCATAAATGTGTATTTCTGGTGGTTGTACGTAAAGATGGCAAGACCATCAAAATGCTTTTGTTTGTGTTACATTGTTAATTGTACGTAAATATGGCAAACCCATCTAAAGCATCACATAGTTAGGTCTGAGCAGTCAAACATATACTAAGGCCTCTGGCTCATATACATATAACATATATACATATAACATATATACATAATACATAATACATAATACATAATACATATATACATATATACATAATACATAATACATAATACATAATACATAATACATATAACATATATACATAATACATATAACATATATACATATAACATATATACATAATACACATAACATATATGCATAATACATATAACATGTATACATATAACATATATACATAATAAATATAACATATATACATATAACATATATACATATAACATATATACATATAACATATATACATAATACATATATACATATAACATATATACATAATACATATAACATATATACATAATACATATACCATATATACATAATACATATATACATACTACATATAACATATATACATAATACATATATACATAATACATATAACATATATACATATAACATATATACATAATACATATAGCATATAACATATATACATATAACATATATACATATAACATATATACATAATACATATAACATATATACATATAACATATATACATATAACATATATACATATAACATATATACATATAACATATACACATAATACATATAATATATATACATAATACATCAAAAGTAGCTATTTTTCTGTGAAGACGCATATAAAAACATGTGGAAATAATGCAAAATTGATCTGATTACACCAATGTACATGAACTGATAGAAAAATATATAATTATACATTGCTGAAAAGAAAAGTATCTCTACCTCTATTAGCATGGTATACAATTTATACTAAAACTATAAATACATTGCCAGATTTCTAATAATTGTAGTATTATTGCTTGCACACAAATCATGAAATTTGTGGTGAGTAGGGTGAGTTATCCGGAATATATTTCTTACGTAATTCACAATACAACGGGCAGTGGATGATAACACAGTGGATTCAGTATGAACAAAAGGAAAACGGATCAAATGTATTCATTTACGCCATTTCGGTGAAAGGTACTAGATTTTTATTTTTGTGAACAGTGTACATTTGTATCAAGATCAACCTGAGAATACGCAAAATGCCATCAATATCTACACTGTTCTAGTATCGTTATTTATGTCATTAAGATCTACACTGTTCTAGTATCGTTAGTTATGTCATCAAGTTTTACACTGTTCTAGTATCGTTATTTATGAGTCGTTTTACGACAAAACCATCATTATCGACTCTGCGTAATGTATCGACCCAGATCAGCCTGCGCAGTCCGCTCAGGTTTACACGTTTCGGCTCCTGTGGATTGTCTGTTTCAGAAGTCATTATTATATACCTCTATCCTACTGAGGCGGAATGTGTCGACCCAGATCTGTCTGCGCGGACCAGTGCGGTCTGGTCTGGTCGATACATTACGCAGATGCCATAATATTGGTTTACTTGTGGGACGGCTCAGTTGCATTTTCTTTCAACGTGTGTAAACTATGAAAAAATGGGCAATTGAACATGCTGATCTAAACCTACACAGTTCAGAATTGTAAAGGTGTGTGTGTATCATGCTGTTGCACCCGCAATGAAAATTTGACAACAGTAAATAGTAAATACTCGCCAAATAATCGACATTTACAAATTTCGGTTCAGATGGTCTGATTTTAGTTTTCTTGTTCATTTCATGAAAACATATAACCTAAGTCAATCTTTTTCACCAAGCATGAACTTTTTTAGAATATATGTTTTTGATAAAAACGTTGAGTGTTAAATTGTAAAAGGATTTATAATAAAAATGCGTATAAATTTGACATCGATAAAAATCGAACAAAAAGGTATTAAATCGCGTTAATTTGTCAAGTTCATGCCAATTACCGAGCCTGTGATCCTCGATGTGAACTACGCATGCGTGACCGGGAGCCCGGATGGTGAGACAGTGACGATAGTGATCAACATGGCGGACAAACATGTTTTCATCTGCGATATAACGAACTTGGCCAGCGTCTATATCAATTACCCCTTTACATCATGGACAAATGTAATATCATATCGCCCATACTGAAAGGATTCACCCTTTTCCTTCCACATGAAACGATTCTACAACAAACGTCTTTGAAAAGATCTATGCAACGAACAAAAAAAATCGTTGAAAATATTGTGGCAAAGAATGAAATTGCTCATAATAAGCAATTTCACCTTTTGCCACAATGTTTTAAAACCTGGCCTGTTGCAGTTGCGTCAAAATGCGTCTTTGTGCTGTAAATGGGTTGATTGGACACGATAAGATTATTATTAACTATTGTTCTATATGTCAGTGGATCGAATTTGATCTGTTCCTTGGGACTATCCAGTGAAAGAGAGAGAAACACGTTCGAAACTTAAGCAACGTTGATATACATTATCAGATTAAACATTTAGAAATGGTGACTCACGAAATAGACTTTTATCTAAGAAATTTTATTTCCGAAAATGTTTTGCGATATAATTTTAACGATCCAAAGGGTTAAATATAAATGATTTTAATAATGAGAAATATAAGACTGCAAAAGAAATATCTTGTTAAAATAAGCTTTGGGGTTTGATACGACTTTAACTAACATGATATGATGTATTCGACGATGTTTGAAAAGGAGCACTGTATCCTTTTCCCACAATTAGTGCAACTCTTTTCAATGATAACATATTCATGGGTACAACGATTGATATTTTTTGCACAAGTATATTTGTTGATTAAATCACCATTTCCCACATACAACAACTCTGCAGCAGACGACCGCAAAAACAGCTTGGCAGAGAAATGGAAATCTGTATAAATAACTGTTTAATGTCTAGCGTTTGAAACAATGTGAACATTTTTGTGATTGCTTATCAAGAACAATTTCGCCTTTTTGCAACTATGTTTAAACAGTCGTCTGCTTCAGATGTGCGCAAACATGTGTCTATAAGCGGGCAGAGGGTTACATCCATGTACTGTTATATTGAAGTCTTTGTATTGAATGATTGGGGTTTAACACCGTTTTCAACCATTGTTTAGCCATATCACGGTGACTAGTTCAACTACTCATACGTATGCTTTAGACTGTTAAACTGTATTGGTGAAAGACGAATGATGCATGTCACAGTGATTTTTGTAAAACATCGGACAGAATGTTGGCCAAGCTCGGATTCGAACTCAAAACCACATGATTGACAGCCTGCGTCGCTACCGGGCTCGGCTAGTCTTCCATATAAGATACATCTTGGATGAACTGGTATTTCAGTTTCAAAAATTACGAATCAACTTTTATGAGATTTTGTTTGCAAATCATTGAATATGATGTAAATGTGCGTTTGCGTTTTGAATTTGACTTTACAGTGGAGTAAAGACAAAAACGTCTTTTGTAGTTGATAAGATCCAAGTCTTATTGTCGTATCTGATCATCTATGATTTAACCTTTTCGCACATACAGACGCTTTCTGGCGCCTCTCTAGAATATTATATTTAAACACATTGTGGGAAATGGAGAAAGTTCCCATGATGAGCAATTTCGTCAGTTGTCACAATGTTTTCAGCTCTATTCAATAATTGTATTTTTATTTGAAGAGACTTACCATAGGTTTGCGGGTATGTTTTCAAAGTCGACTGCTGCAGATTATAGATTGTATATAGGAAAGGGTTAAAGTGTAAATAAAACTTGTATTTACCAAAATAGGGTGAATTAGTTGAGTCTCTAGTTAATTAAAATATAGAAAATTGAATGTAATACGCTTATCGATGCATAAGTATGTATCCAATCTTCGATCACCAATAAAACTGCGTCCCAAAACAATTTTATGTGGCTCACTTGGCGCCTCTCAGATTGTTGGTAATTCACCCTGCTTGACGCTGGGTTAGATTTATCATGTGTCGGCGTAAATACATCTATTGTGAACCCAAGTTATGATTGTATCATTATAAATGGATTATCACATCACGGTCGCTTAACCCTTCCTCTCGATTTATGTATACTGTAAACACCGCTCCCTTTATTGTGTCGCCTATATTAGTGGCAGAGTGATTGATTGATTGATTAACGCCGTTTTTAACAATTTCTCAGTCATATCACGGCAGCCAGTTCACCTATTCATGTGTTTCCTGGTGTTCTATCACCAGTACTCCACACAACAATCTTCCCAAGCAACTGGCTGCTGTGTTCTTTTTCCTTTACCTTGTGACCGTCAGCACTTCTAATGATCCTAGGTAGTGTTCTTCTTCCTTTATCGTGTGGACGTCAATACTTCTAATGTACATAGGTAGTGTTCTTTTTCCTTTACCTTGTGACCGTCAGCACTTCTAATGTACATAGGTAGTGTTCTTCTTCCTTTATCGTGTGGACGTCAATACTTCTAATGTACATAGGTAGTGTTCTTCTTCCTTTATCGTGTGGCCGTCAATACTTCTAATGTACATAGGTAGTGATCTTCTTCCTTTATCGTGTGGCCGTCAATACTTCTAATGTACATATGTAGTGTTCTACTCCCTTTATCGTGTGACCGTCAGCACTTCGTATGTACCTAGGTAGTGGTCTACTTCCACTATCGTATTGCCGTCAGTACTTCTGATGTACCTAGGAAGTGTTCTTTTTCCTTTATCGTGTGGCCGCCAGTACTTCTAATGTACCTAGGTAGTGTTCTACTTCAGCTAATCGTGTGGCCGTCATTACTTCTAATGTACACAGGTAGTGTTCTACTTTGTTATCGTGTGACCGTCAGTACTTCTAATGTACCTAGGTAGTGTTCTTCTTCCTTTATCGGGTGACCGTCAGTACTTCTAATGTTCCTAGGTAGTGTTCTACTTCTCTTATCGTAGGGCTGTTAGTACTTCTATTGTACCTAGGTATTGTTCTACTTCCTTTATCATGTGACCGTGAGTACTTCTATTGTACCTAGGTATTGTTCTACTTCCTTTACCTTGTGACCGTCAGTACTTCTATTGTACCTAGGTATTGTTCTACTTCCTTTACCTTGTGACCGTCAGTACTTCTATTTTACCTAGGTATTGTTTTACTTCCCTTACCTTGTGACCGTCAGTACTTCTATTTTACCTAGGTATTGTTTTACTTCCTTTATCGTGTGGCCGTCAGTACTTCTAAACTACCTAGGTAGTGTTCTACTTTTGACGTCATATTTGCATTGTCAGACAGCAATAATCAGAATGTAAAACCAATGGTATTTTTTTTTTAATTCTTCACCCTTTTTAATGAAACATGGCGCAGTCTACGACGCTTACAATTTCCTATCACCGGTTGTAACATGAGTTTGATTGGTGGTTTAGTTTTTGCAAACAATTCGACGAACTTATTCTCAAGATCCAGTTTTGATAATGCTCCACAGTTGTCGGCGATATTAATACATTTTGAGAAAAGGTTCATCGAAGTGTTTGAAGAAACTAAACCACTAATAACACTCCGTTGAAAATCGGATATAGGGCTATGTAAAAATTATGAAGAAATAAAAAATCTTATCTTTGTTTTTACTTCTAAACCGAAGAGAGAGAGAGAGAGAGAGAGAAAGTGAGAGAGAGAGAGAGAGAGAGAGAGAG
>JAUELF010280369.1:0-10458 GCA_031471495.1 Clinocardium nuttallii | reverse complement strand
TCACCTCTGACGTTTTGTCTCCAGACTTTATGATCATTAGGTGTGTATTTAGATTGCCAAAGCACATCGAGCACCACCTCGGTGATGAGCGTCCGCATTCGGTGTGGGATGTCGCGGGTTCGATCCCCGGCCGGGTCATACACAATTCTTTATTAATGGTAGTACTGGCTTTCCCTCTTTAGCGCTCAGGGTTATTGGGTAAGCATTACGACTGACTAGCTGGTACCAGGATAAATTGACCAGTAGTACTGGTAATTTACCCAGAAACAGCCGTGATATAACTGAAAAAACCCTATTGAAGGGGCGTTAAACACCAAACAAATTAATAAAAAAAAACCTAAAAAACACACCCACACATCGAGCACTCAATGCATCGATTTAAGTTACCAGAAACATCAATATATTAGGCTGCAGTATCATCGTTGCTTTTCACGTGTGTGTATGTATTATGTCTGTCCTTGTATCATCATTAGCCTATTTATAAATGGATAATCCAAGTCACTGTTTATACTCATGTTTAGTACATTTGAAAAACACTGGATGTATAATCAACACAGAGAACGGGCTGACTATTTGGATGAGGGATGTCTTTTTCACGTTTCATGGTACTGGGAAACTTTTGAAACGACATATTGCTAGTCTATAATGATTGCTCAGTATCAACCGTGTTTAGTTCTGTTAGATCAATGTTCGCAATTTCGTAGAACTACAATCAATCATGTATTTTTGTCAAATTTCGATATTTCATCTAGATAGTGTATGAAAAACATCTAGCAATAATGAAATATGATGCATATCAACGGTGGAGCAATTAACCATGTTCCGTTGCGACTTAATAGCTTGACTGCATAATCATACAAATCTCAAGTAGGCCTATTTTGAAACGAATGAAAAATATATATTTGTAAATATTCGAAATATTATCTTTCCAAAAACACTTTAAACAACAGCGTCCTTATCATATGGAATACAAATAAGATTGCAATTGAAATAAAGTTCTGACAATTCAATGCAAATATTGATCTCTAAGCAGATTGAATAAAGTTCTGACAATTCAATGCAAATATTGATCTCTAAGCAGATTGCCAACAAGATCCCTATGCTTTCAGGAAAAGGTCATTTTTGAACGACAGCGACCACTGTCAATCAGACTTGTGACCGTCATACTAAATGTTTGTACTTAAACTATGCGTCAGTCTCATGAACACATGGATTTTCAAGTTCGATAAGACTTCACATTGTGCGTATAACGAGGAACTAATGAGGTACATTAGTGATAATTGTATTATCTCTCTTGTCAGATAAAGACCAAGGAATACCAAATAGTTGGTAGGTCCTTTTAGTTGAAATCCTTTGTCTTTATCGCTATTTCGCAATTAGATATTGCAGTTACTCTGTACACATTACTCATAAATGTGTTAATTAGAATGGTGATTCAAAAGAGAAATTTACATAGCAATGTTTAAAGAAAACAAATGTGGAATTACTAATCCATCTCATAGCAGTTGGCAAAGCAAATGCAATTATAAGTGCACCATCCAGTGCAAAGAAACAAATGATAAAAACAGAGGAAACCAAATGATAGGACCTAGCTAGATTTAGAGAGTATTAAAGGGAGATAACTGACCGATGTATCCCATCTTTAAACCTAAGCAGAACAATTCATTTAAAAACTGAATCTTCAATACATTTGTTTTAAACTATTTATAGATTCATGACAAACATTAATACACTGACATTTTTCAAAAAGTGTAATGTCTTTCTACTGCAATACAAAAAATGATTAAACTTTAAGAAAAAGTGTAATGTTTTCTAACATGTTTATATATTGCAATACAAAAAATAAATATTAATTGTTACGAATAAGTGTAATGTTTCTAACATTTGTTTCTATTGCAAAACAGAAACATTATTAAAATGTTCGAACAAGAGTAATATTTCTAACATGTGTATCTATTGCAAAACAATAACATGATTAAACTTTACGGAAAGTGTAATGTTTTCCAACATGTTTATCTATTGCAATATAAATACATGCTTAAACTTTACGAAAAGTAAAATATCTTCTAACATGTTTATTTATTGCAATATAAATACATGTTTAAACTTTACGAAAAGTGAAATGTCTTCTAACATGTTTATCTATTGCAATATAAGTACATGTTTAAACTTTACGAAAAGTGAAATGTCTTTTAACATATTTATTTATTGCAATATAAATACATGTTTAAACTTTACGAAAAGTGAATGTCTTCTAATATGTTTATTTATTGCAATATAAATACATGTTTAAACTTTACGAAAATAGTTTATGTTAGCACATGTTCAATGGTTATAGAGACGGACATTTATTTAGGATACGAATAAGTTACTTTTCAGACCAACCCAGGTAGCTCAGTATAGTCAAGACGCGGTCTGTCAATCATGGATTGTGAGTTCGAACCCAAATTCGGCTAACATTCTTGTCGAATTCTTACTCGGATAAGATTGTAGTGCGGATCACTAGTATGCGAAACGCAGGAAAGTGATGGATATGTGATCTAGAAATAAGCGAGGTGATACTCGATCAGTCAATACATGTACATGTAGCTACGTATCCCTCTTACCTACGTACATGTAGTAACGTATCCCTCTTACCTACGTACATATAGTTACGTATCCCTCTTACCTACGTACATATAGTAACGTACCCCTCTTACCTACGTACATATAGTTACGTATCCCTCTTACCTACGTACATGTAGTTACGTATCCCTCTTACCTACGTACATATAGTTACGTATCCCTCTTACCTACGTACATATAGTTACGTATACCTCTTACCTACGTAAATATTCGTGTCTTGATTGAACGATACTTAGAATGTTTTTGACGTTTAACGTATTTATTGTTTTATTTTCTAGTAAATCCATCAAGTAATTTGAGGAATACTAACCGTGAGTATTGCTTTCATTAATATATAGTTTCATTAATATAGTTTCATTAATATACAGTTTCATTAATATACAGTTTCAAATACACCTTTTCATTAATATACAGTTGCATTAATATACAGTTTCATTAATATTCTTTCATTTATATACAGTTTCATTAAAATACAGTTTCATTAATATAGTTTCATTAATATACAGTTTCATTAATATAGTTAATATAGTCTCATAATACAGTTTCATTAATATAGTTAATATAGTCTCATAATATAGTTTCATTAATATACAGTTGTATTAATATACAGTTCCATCAATATAGTTTCATTAATATACAGTTTCATTTATATACAGTTACATTAATATAGTTTCATTATAAAGTTTCATTAATATATAGTTTCATTAATATAAAGTTTCATTAATATCATTAATATACAGTTTCATTAATATAGTTTCATTAATATACAGTTTCATTACTATATATACAGTTTCATTACTATACAGATTCATTAATATACAGTTTCAATAATATAGTTTCATTAATATACAGTTTCATTACATTAATATACAGTTTCATTACAGTTTCATTAATATACAGTTTCATTAATATACAGTTTCATTAATATAGTTTCATTAATATACAGTTTCATTACTATACAGTTTCAATAATATACATATTCATTAATATACAGTTTCATTACTATACAGGGTTATTAATAAACAGTTTCATTAATAAAGTTAATATAGTTTCATTAATATACAGTTTCATTAGTATATAGTTTCTTTAATATACGGTTTCATTAATATAGTTTCATTAATATACAGTTTCATTAATATACAGTTTCAAATACACCTTTTCATTAATACACATTTTCATTAATATACAGTTTCATTACTATACAGTTTCATTACTAATGTTAATATAGTTTCATTAATATAGTTTCATTAACATACAGTTTCATTACTATATAGTTTCATTAATATACAGTTTCATTATTATACAGTTGTATTAATATACAATTTCATTAATATAGTTTCATTAATATAGTTTCATTAATATACAGTTTCATTAATATACAATTTCATTAATACACAGTTTCATTAATATAGTTTCATTAATATACAGTTTCATTAATATACAGTTTCATTAATATATAGTTTCATTAATATACGGTTTCATTAATATAGTTTCATTAATATACAGTTTCATTAATATACAGTTTCAATAATATACAGTTTCATTAATATATAGTTTCATTAATATATAGTTTCATTAATATACAGTTACATTAATATACAGTTTCATTACTATACAGTTTCATTACAGTTTCATTACTATACAGTTTCATTACAGTTTCATTAATATACAGTTACATTAATATACAGTTTCATTAATAAACCAGTCGTTCGTATTGATCTATAGTGACTGACTGATACATGTCGTCTCATAATGACCTTTGCGTCAACCAATAAAATCATCGCCTACATGATCGTTATATGAGCCGTCCAGCGAGAAAACACAAAATATGGCCTCTGCGTAATGTTTCGACCTAGATCAGCCTGCGCAGTCTAATCCGGGCCGACAGTATGGCCTCTGCGTAATGTTTCGACCTAGATCAGCCTGCGCAGACTGATCCTGGCCGACACATTCCGTCTCAGGGTAAAAGAGGTATTGAGTAATGAGTCCTGAAACAGAAAATCCACAGGAGGAGAAAAGTGTATATCCGGGTAAGCCTGCGTGGCATGCTTATATCTGATCGGGGTCGATACTTTACGCAGAGTCAACACTGATGGTTTTCTCACGACACGTCTCATATATCACCAGGGTATAAAACAGATATAAATATACGAGAAAAACTAGTAGCTGTGATTGCCGATTGTTCCGATTGTGTATATTGTCAATTCTTGTATGCGGTGTCGTCAGATCTAATATATGTATCGTCTCGCGAGAAAACCAACATTTGTGGTCTCTGAGTAAAGTGTCGATCCTCATCAGCCTAGGCATGCCGCGCAGGCCGATCCAGACAGACACGTTTCACCTCATGTGGATGTTCTGTTTCAGAAATAATTTCTATATACCTCTATATTATCTGTCGGAGACGGAATGTGTCGGCCCGGATCAGTCTGCGCGGACAGCGCGGGGTAATCTGGTTGATACATTACACATATGCAATAACGTTGGTCTTCTCACGGGACGGCTTATACGTACAGCGAATGATGTTGGACGGAGTTCATCTAGGGTACATTCGAACACGTCTGCGTCTTCGTCTTACCTCATAACTAAAAAAACGTCAAATAAAACCTGATACACATGTTCACTGATTTGACAGAAAGGCGTCATACATACATGTAGCTGGATAGCGATTGAAAACGGCGTTTAATCCACTACTTTGAATGTCTTTGTTTACTATTTTAGCTTTACAGAATAGACGCATGTCGCCTGGTCAATTATTTCGTAAGTAAATTAATTCATTTCAATTAAAGATATTTTCCAATGAGTTGTTGTAAACAAGTTTACCAATTCTTGTTGATTACTCAAAATCGTCAAATGAGAAGTCCCGCGAGAAAACAAGCATTCTGGCATGATCAGCCTTATCCGGCCGACACATCTCGGGGAGGTGGGGGGGTGGGGGGGGGGGGGGGGGGGTATAGTATAAAGTAATGGAAATCCACAGGAAGCGAACAGTGTCTGTTCAGGATAGCCTGCGCGGCTAAGGCTGATCCGGGTCGATGCTTTACGAAGAGTCCACACTGTTTGGTATTCTCGTGGAAGGGTTCATATTATCCCTGCAATCCTGAGTGTCAAGGATGGAAGCTACAACGACCATGTTTAAACAAATTTCTCTCGACATGATCGCAGCAATATCACGACCGGTTTAAACCGTCTTTAAACCGTATTTCTATGTTAGTTAAGCATACGACTTTTGAAAAGATTGTGACAACAAAAGAAATCGCTCAAGAGCAATTTCTCCTCTTGCCACAATCTTTTCAACTTTTTTTTATTATAATAATCCCATAATTTCTAGAGATTTTCCGTATCTTGAGTAGACGTTTTCAAAAGTCGTGGGCTGCAGATTTGTTGTATGCGGGAAAGATTTAAACCATGCCTGCCCTAGAATTGATATACAGAGATCCGCATTAAACTCAGTCCCAAACGTGTCAAATTAATTAACAGAATAATACACCTAAGCTCTGTGTTTATAAACCTGTGTTATTGTTTATTTACCAGCTACAACCAAATCACCAGGAGAGGACCAAGTAACTGGTAAGTAAAACCACGAAAGTAATGGGAAATTGCCAGTTTGGGCGCTAAAGTGAATAACTTCATGACTTCAAACCGCTGACGTGACGTCATTTGCATAGTTTGGTTACCGCGTTGTAATTGAGACTTTACTGGAAACCAAACTAGAAAGTGTCAAATGATATTTATGTAATTGGATTTTTACACTACCATAGAGGGCTGTGTGTGATAAAGAAATATATACTATTCTCTGGGAGTGTCAACATCCCATTTGACAATATACGTTTGGTTTTCAGTCTTACGCTCAAGTCTTTGTTATAACGCGGAAACCAAACTATGAAAATGACGTTACGTAAGCGGTTTGACGTTATATGACGTGTTCATTTATTATCGCTTATAATAGATAAACCCTCATTAAACATCCTCTTTTAACTATTTTAGGGACGAAATCCCTGAAGTAGACCATTCCATGTCCAAAAGTGGGCCACTCTGTTATTCGTAAAAAAGGGATTTACGTCAGCGGTTTGACGTGTATATTTATAACCAGTTGTAATAGATAAACCCTCATTAAATATCCTTTTTTAACTCTTTTGAGCGACGATTTCTCTGAAGTAGACCGTTCCATGTCCAAAATTGGGCCACTCTATTTTTCGTGTAATAAGAGTTTTTGAAAAATTGTGATAACTGAAAGGTAAACAATGCTGAGTTCAGGTGAGACAGCTCGTTACAAGCTTACCCACCAGAATATGCCTTGTTTGCAAGAACCTCAATGTTGCCAATAACCCTATGTTAAGACAAACATGCTCTGTTTTACTACGTACAGCAGATACTTTACTGATGCCGTAGTCACATTTTCCGCTCACATACTGTAGCAGTCACATATGTTAGGGTAGCTGCACGTATTTTGAATATGTGGAGACAGAAAACTTGCGGCTGCCGTTAGGCCTTTGAAGTGGTAACGCATGCACCTTAGGGCGTCCATTAGGCAGCCGTAGGTGTTTGAAGTGGTAACGCATGCACCTTAGGGCGTCCAATAGGCAGCCGTAGGTGTTTGCCAAATCCCAAGGCAGACGCAAGGTAAACGTAAGGTATATATATCTGCTCTACGCATTGCTAATTTCTACGGCGCGAACTTAGAAATGAGAAAAGTTATAACTTCGCTTTATAATCCCACGGCGACCCTCATACTGCCTGTAAAAGATAGGGATACGCCCTAGGTTGACCCTGAGGCCGTCGCATGTATCTTTCGATTTCGGGCGCCTGCGGTTGCTGTAATATAGCCGTAGAGCAAATATGACTGAGGCATAACTGTCGGAGTGTGCAGAGCCCGAGTATACGGCGTGGATGAGCTGATTGATCCGGATCTACAGTCGTCGCAAATTGTCTTACGGTTGGTTTTTGAATGGCGCCATATTTTCATGTGTATTTGTTTCCCCTTTTCAGAGAACACACGTGGACCACCTTTACTCGTTGGCAACAATGCAAGGGGTAAGATACGCTATGTTCAACATATAACATTATTTTTCACAGTAAGGTTTCAAAAAACCCTGTATGAGTATAAGAGGTGTTTTAGATTATTTCTCTATGTTAAGTATATATAGAGAGTCAAACTACTTTAAGCAACCACCCACGCTGGTGTCAGGATAAATGGACCCGTAGGCCTACTACTGTTAACTTAGCCTGGACCCGCTGGTGTCAGTTTTTGTATTTACCAACAGGACTGGAAGTTTACTCAAGAAATTATCAAATTACAATAGAATATATGAAAACTCAATTACTTTTTAACCAACATTATGGCATCTGCGTAATGTGTCGACCAGATCAGCCTGCGCTGTCCGCGCAGACTGATCCGGGCCGGCACATTCCGCCTTAGGGGAATAGATGTATAGAGTAATGATTCTTGAAACAAAAAATCCACAAGAGGCGAAAAGTGTCTACCGGGTAAGCCTGCGCGGCTTGCTTAGGTTGATCCGGATCGATATTTTACGCAGATTGCACAATGTTGGCTTTCTCGCGGGAAGGCTCATATTCTTTTTAACGAACAGTGATATCTATAAGTATTTATACAATTTTTCCACTAAACTGGAATTTTAATAATTGATTTTCTGCTATTAATCCTATTAATCATCTTCTTTGGAAGGACTCTTATTTATTTTACTGGATAACTATCTACCCATCACTATCAACCACTGCAAGCATTATTGAACTTTATTACATTTCTATCCATCGAAGATAAGGATATCTCGGTGAAAGAAAATTCATAATCGTTGATTTACATTTAACACCAGTGAATGAAACTACCTATAATCTCGTACACAATTGCGCATGCCTCATCCGAAAATAATGCGCAAAGTAGGTAAAAAGACAAAAAAGAATCCCCAGCAAACATAAAATATGGTGGAAGACGCGTAATGAAATATTATTCCAACATAGATGAAAGTATGATTCTTAACTTTACTGCATTGTCAATGTCAGTCATGAAAACAAACTTTTAACTATCGTTTCAATTCTGACACAAATGAATTTTGCTAACAATCTATCAAACCATTCATACCAGTATTATACTCACACAGTGGTCACAATGTTTTCTGAGAGACATTTCAATATTCTATATGGGCATTTTATTTCATTATTTCAAATGCTTCTGACTTGAAAGAATCCAAAAATGTGCACATTATTGATTGCATAGCCATTTATTATCAAAGTTCTACAAAACACACCACAACTCACTAAAATTGTTTTTTTTCATATTTATTATTTCTTTTCTGACTATTATGCAAAATAATTGCAAAAGAGTATGAAAAGCAATACATGTACATTACTGACAATGTTAAATTAACATTATAGAAAAAAGGTAACTTACTTGTTAATTGGAAATTGCATGTGTGTGTGGTTTTTTTTTACAAATGATGACTCGGAAATAGGATTCGGAATAACTCGAATATATGATAGTTCTAATATTTGATGATTCGAATTATTTGAATATTGGCTAATTCAATATTGGATAACTCGAATATTGCATAATTCGAATATTGGATAACTCAATAATTGGATAACTCGAATATTGCATAATTCGAATATTCGATATCAGAACGGCGCTGATTTCTTTCACTGACTCGCATTTCATAATAATTGATTGATTGATTGATTGTGTGTTTTACGCCGCTATCAAGAACTGTTCAGATATATAACGGCATTCCCTTGATAAGTTACTAGTACAACTGGTCCACTTAATCTGACATCAGTCAGTCATTCGTAAGTCTAGCTCCGCAACCCTGAGCGCCAAGGAGGACAGCCGTTATTAAAGTCTTTGGTATGACCCGGTCGGTGATCGAATCCATGAATCCTACACCCGACGCTCTATATACCAATACACCACCGAGGCGGTTATTACACGATAAATAGTTAAGCTGACAAAACGTAATAATTGAGCCGACCCGCGAGAAAACCAACAATGTGGTTTCTGCGTAAAGTATCGATCCGGATCAGTCTAAGCATGCCGCCCAGGCTTATCCGGATAGACACTTTTCGCCTCCTGTGGATCTTCTGTTTAATGAAAAATTTCTCTATACACCATTGTCATTGTCATATCCCTCAGAGACGAAACGTGTCGGCCCGGATCAGTCTGCGCGGACAGCGCAGTCTGATCTGGTCGATACATTACGCAGATGCCATTATATTTGTTTTCTCGTGGGACGGCTCAATTGAATTAAGCGCAAATCCAGTGATCACTCGAACATGTCGATAAGTCGAAGTAATTAATGGGTCGAGGTAGAGTTCGAGGTATTGAGAGTCCACTGAACATAAAAAGCTGTCGCTTTAACGAAATGTCATTATAATTCTCCCTGGTTTCCATAAATCATATTCTAAAACGGTCTGGTATGTTTTCAAAATGTGTTCAGTTGCCTTTTACACAAAACTATCGGAAGGCAATCCCCTCAGTATGAGCAATTTTCCCGTTTTGATACTTTCGACAGTCCTCTTCTGCAGAAACGTAAACTGAGCCGTCCCGAGAGAAAACCAACAATGTGGTCTCTGCGTAAAGTATCGACTCGGATCAGCCTAAGCATGCCGCGCAGGCTTACCCCGACAGACAATTTTCGCCTCCTGTGGATTTTCTTTTTCTTGAATCATATAATATACCTATATCCTCCTGAGACGCAATGTGTCGGTCCGGATCAGTATGATTGGCCTTGGCAGGCTGATCTGGTTCGATACATTAAGCAGAAGCAATACTGTTGGTTTTCTCGCAGGACGGCTCAACTACGTCTGTGTCCGCATGTTTAAACA